>OZ020315.1:19272427-19541672 GCA_963971305.1 Arcuatula senhousia
ATGCAAGAAACATCTAGTGTTGAAATTGTATCATTGACCCCAACATGTAATGTCCGAGATATGGACTATAAAGAGCAACTAAGGTAATTCTGATACAGCCGGTCTTTGTTCATTTATGTGTACTTTTAAGCTGTTGCATGTCAAACTTTAATAATCAGACCCTTTAAATAATGAGACCCTTGGGTGTCTTTAGGTAGTAGATTTATTATATGATAACCTCTTTTTCACACTTTGCAAAGTGTTATAAATTCATAATGAAAATATTGTTTCAAATTGGGACATTTTCTCAAATGACTGTACGTTTGTCAAATTAAATATAGATATGTGATCATTCAATGTATCCTATCATTACTTATACTCAATTATCAACATCACAATTATTAAGGGATAAAATCTAAGCAAATTATTTATTAGGTTGATCATTTGAATTATAGTAGTTGTTACATTGATATAAATGTTTCATTGTTTATATTTCGTAATGGAGATTGATGTTAAATTATTAATGATGACAACCCAATGGAGATAAGGATATTGTTGCTTAGTGTAAAATTCAAACTGTTTTGTTGACAGTGATAATCATATCAACTGAATGCTTATGTGTCATAGTTCTATTGACTTCCTCATTACAATATCTTTAATTGTGTAAGATTTTTTAGACGTATTCAGAGCTGTTTACAGTTGTTGTCCAGTTATGAATGCCAGAAATCCATTCATCCTTTTTGCCAGAATACCTTATGGATTGAATATCATAGCAGGATCAATGGTTGCCTATATTGCTATTGTGTTTAATATTTTAATATTTATTGTATTAAGCAACAAACGAATACGATCTCCATCAACTGTCATCATGCAGGGACTTGCAGTGGCTGACAGTTTTACTGCTTTTTGTATGTTTGGATTGGAACCTTTGTTTTCATTCTATTACACACAGATAGTACAGAGTGATGAAGTAAAATATACTAGTTCTAAAAATAACTTAACAGATGAAATAGAAAATGTCAACATGTTGGTATCCTTGGAATATCCCATCTGTATTATTCATTATTATATGAGCAATTTATCTGACAATTTTCATTTAGTGTCTGTTTTATTGATGGGCTGTCTTGGACTTCATAAGGTATTGGTGATAATGTTTCCTATTTGGAGTAGGATTAAAATCACAGAAAAAACTTCTATTGTAGTTTGTATTGTTTGTTTCTTTATTTCCATGGCAATGAACATCCCTAAACTTTTTGTTGTGACTTTCCGATCTGATGGTCATGGAACTTGCTTTATGGCAGATCCTTATGAGTTCTTGGAGAGATACATTGTATTCGTTCACCCAATTTTGTATGCAAGTGTTCTTGGTTTCACAATAATTGTCATGTTTGTAAGTACCAGTTTGATTCTGTTAACATTATGTCGACCAAAGAAAAGTCTACGCAAGAGGATCTTGAGAGTTGAGAGAAAATCATGCACTCTTATCATGTGTGTACTTGTTGTGTTCCTATCAACTGAAATACCCAGACTTTTCTTAAATGCAGTAATAATTGATGCATACAAGATTGATTTGAACCGGAATAATATAGCTTGGACAAAAATGAAAATGAAAATAGATAAGAGACTGCAATCTAACATGGATATTTGCTTTCAAGAAAAATCACAGATTTATTGTTTGTCTCAACAATTTGAGAGTAGTAACATATTTGGTTCAAATAGAAGTGAATCGTGTGATTTTACCAAAATTACTAATGACAATGAAACAGAGTTTTTGTTTTTAATGTTGATGCAGAAATTCATTAAGAGGTTACTGAGTGAAACAACTAAAAGTATTCAAATGGCATGGCAAAACAATATTTATTTGATTAATGTTTATAATAGTTTAATTTCAGATCTTCAGAAAACATCAGATGAAACAATTACTCAGATCTTTAATCTATACTTTTGTAAATGTTTTGACATTCATTATAGTTTTGATGAGTATGCTATACTAGAAACATATTATGACTGTTATTTTGTACCAGTAATTGGGCTGATTCTAAAAAATCTGGATTTTTACATGCTTTTATCTTCCCCTTATAGTGAAGCAATAAATTACATGCTGATGTTTGTTTGGGGTGAAAATAGTTTCACATTGGAAAAGTTGAAGTTGTTGGTTGAAATTTTAAAACTATTTTCAGTATTGGGATCTGCATCTAATTTTATAATTTATACATTGATAAGCAAAAAACTTCGAGAAGCTTTGTGTAAAAAGACACCATCAAAGTGTATGTAATTCCAAGCTTATATTTTTTTTCATAAAGAAGACAATACATGCTTTGACATAGAGCAATCAACTGGCTAATAAAAAGTAAAATACATGTAGGGGGGTTGATTTTTCGAACCACTAACTTTCAGCTGAGATTGAAATTTTATAATAGAAAAAACTAAGGGCTACAAGAATATACAATACAGCTTAAATAATTTTAATCTTTTAATATATAAATTCCCATTAAACCATAATTGAGAATAAGATTGAGTATTTTTTCAAGTAATTTCTTAATTCATAAACACATAAACCCTAAATCGAAAGTATTAAAAAATCATTTGCTTTATAGTACTTTAGACATTCATTTCATTTATGAATCTTGTATTTTATTTCAAGTTGTAAAGATTGTTTTATCAAGTGGTCTGTAATTTATTTCCTTTATGAACCTTTATATCTTATTTCTAGTTTTAAAGACGATTATATTAAATGGTCTGTGATTCATGCCTTGTTTATCTGTTTATGGCCCGCCCTAGTATGCTGTTGGAGTTGACAGGTTGACAGACAAAAATATTGCAATAGAGCCCCCTCTTTTAAGAGTGGGGTTATAAATTAAATCAACAAAGACTCAAATGAGCGGATAAAATGAAAACAAAATATGGAATAAATTTAAATCCTTTATCAATTTAATATAAAAAATGAAACACCGTATGAAATATTTCATAATAATCATCAAACATTTTTTAGGGTTTGAATTACTTCCATTATCTTATAAACTCTATTTGCATAAGAAATTTTTATCATATAAATCTAAGAGATATCTTATAAAGTTTTTTTTATCATAAAAAGGGATGCACCAAATGTGTGCTATGTATACTCGCCTAAAACTTGGAAAGAGGATGCAGATGTTGAACTGACCTGGAAAGGTGAAACATGGAACAACTCTTCATGTTGCACTGTGGATTCATTTATTTTCGTGGATACCAATTTTTGTTGTTTGAGGATCAGTTTATGGATTCTTAAATTCGTGGTTATTACATTTGCAGCATAAAGATCAATGTGAAATGTCCTTTTAACGGGGTATCAAATGTGTAGACCACCAACAAGAGCCAGGAAAATTGATACCCCACGAATAATAATAATGAAACCACAGTCTTAAATTTAAAATCATTCCCTTCATTGAAAGCTAAGAATTATGTTGTAAAAACTGGACTACCGGTAACAAGGCGATGAAAACTGAGCTCCTCTCATATGAGCTTGGGTATTATAAAAGCATGCATACCTGTGAAGGCTATCAAAACGCCACATGACTGGACTAAAGTTAGTACTACAAGGTTGAAAATATCACAGCATAACAATACGTCTTAAGTGGATGCTGAAATACAATTAAATTAATTTACCCATCTCATGTCACTACGTATATCTTATAGAATTAGAAGTATTCTTTATGATTTTACTTTTGTAACGACATTTGATGACATTGATATATTTGACAACAGTAATGTCATGGGATTTTTTAAGTTTGAACGTATGAATATGTCAGGTGACACATTCCCATATTATTCTGAATGGGATGGGTTGCCCAACCAACCAGATGTTAGTTTACAGAGCAAATTAAATGAATACAGCACACAGTAGGTCTTGCAAAGCACAAGTTGAAAACATCACATTCAGCGTTTCCAATTATTTTATCTTGATGAAATTCAAGGTTTCTAGTGTTTAAAAAGATCTTTGTTAATTTTCATGGTCAGTGCACATCTTAATAAGATAAAAAATTATCAATGAAAAATAAATCTTAGTAATTACGTCCCTTGATCAAATTTTGATAGCAACAGATAAGAATGAATTGGATCTTTTACTCTTGCCAGTAAAATAAAATTTTCAAACCAATTTATATCAGTAGTACAGGTAATTACCTAACATTTCCATGAGTTTTGAGAATGTACTGCAGGTATTACGCCTTGTGTTTTTTTAAAGGTTGAGTTGACATGCTTTTCCTTTCCAAAGTACGCCAGGTTTTATTCGAATTATTACACCACGCGTCATATTTGACTTTTTAAACAACAGTTTACATTGTAGAAATGATTTCTGAATAACATAATATGTGTCCCGTATATGATAACTGTCAGATCCTTATACAATAAATGTAAAAAGTGTATTGTTTACATTTTGCCGCCATCGTTATTTACATCGTAAAAATATCAAAAACACAGAGAGTTTTTTTTCTGCAGGGGAGATAATTCAATACCACTAGATGGCCTGAGTATACAATTCATTTACAATGCATTTCTTTTATAGCATTTTTGAAATCAAAAAAAGATCAATCGTTTATTTAATTTTTTTTCTGCCAGTTGCTCCTTGTCATAAGCCTGAAAAATTATTAGAATGACTTCAAATTTGATATGTTCAACAATTTTCCAGAGAAAAGGTTTATAAATTTGTGTTGTTAAAAATTTTCACATTCTTAAAGTCCTAAATTTTGACCTTTTTCCAGTGGATGAAAATCAAATTTGCACTAGGAATTGAGGTCAAAAATTTTAATGACACTTCATTGGGTCTATGAACTGAAATAATTCACCTCCTAAATAACTATAGCTATTGAGAAACTATTTTAAGATTTGTTTTTAAAACAGGCACTATTTTGTAGGGACTATATTCGTATGACATGGAAAGCCAGGGACGATAATTGTATACTCGTACCAGATATAAGACTGCATGATTTCAGTCATTGTTTTATTTTCTTATTAATTACTGCTATTTTTTACGTGTTGGATGCATGTATATCTTTTTGTGTTGTCTATATGTCTTTTATAAGTAACAAGCTTTTTTGCAATATTTATATATATATATGCATGACTTTTTTTATAATATATTGTACAGCGCTTTGATAACATTGTTTAGATTTAGCGCTTTATAAAAACTGTAATGATAATAAAATGATAATAATAATAAGGGATAGTTTAAATTGGAAAGTTGAAGTCATCACGTTTGTCATAGAGCTTTGTTGAAAGTTTTCCTAGAGAGTATATTTTCAGATGAAGCAAACTTCATGGAATCTATCGTGTCTTTTAAGTCAAGTTCCGGAGGATATATGAAATGTAGAAAGTGACCAAATCGAAAATTGTTCAGTGAAAGGACGTCATCAATATAACGGAAGGTGAGGTAACAAGAGAGAGAGAGCCAGTCTACGATCGTTTTTTTTCTGAAACAGATTGTAATAAGTCCGCCTCATATGAATGCAGAAACAAATCAGCAAGCAAATGTGCACAGTTATGACCATTGGAAACCTTTTTTTTTTGCTAAAAAAACACATTCACCAACCTAAACAAATATGTTGTTGATAAAAAAATGATTATGTCGATAATGTCGTCTTCTGTATATTTCTTTTTTCTTAGACTCATTGTAATCGACTACCAGATATGTGAACCTGCATTTTCAAAAACAGGACCTAAAAATATAGAGAAAGCAAAAAAACAGGTTTTTAAATTTGAAAAACATTTTTTATAAGAATATAGAATTTTTAATGTTTCATATCCTTTAGAAATAATATATTATCCTTAAATATACAAATATTTGAAAACTGTAATATCAACATCAATTTTTGGAATTGTTTCATATCCAATCTTTTGATTATTTTCATTCATACACTGCCTTAAACAGGCCGAGTCTTTAAGATTTCACTTGACCAATCAATCAATCAATCAATCAATCAACCAATCAATCAATCAAAATTTTATAAAATTGACCTTTCAAATGGGAGAAAATAATAATTTTTGCTCGATGTTTTAATAGAAAGGATCTCAACATAAACATTTTTTCTTTAACTTCCTCCTTCAAATTTCGTCAATACCAAATAGTTTTGATTTAAAGGGTTATTCTATACGGCATGGGTTAATTCTCCTTATAAATTTATGTTATGTTCCACATTTTGACTTCTTTTTTATTCGGTGCATTTGTCAATGGACAATAACAAAGGTAAACATAACACTAAAATCACCCTACTGGTCAATGCTCCTTGGGGGAAATTGGTGTCCTTTGTGTCTTAACTTCTTATCTGATATTGATGCAAATAGACCAACTATTTTTTCATCGCCTTATCGCTTTTTTTTAACAATTGTTCAGCAAGAAAGTTTTTGTTTAATTATTTCTTTAAAGGACGTGTTTGTGGTCGTATTCATTAGTATTCTATATAAAACTATTGGCCAAAAGTTTGGTGTAAAGATTATCCTTAAAAGTTAGATTCCTCGACCTATTAAAGTCGAAAAAAGCTTCGCTGAGCGCAGCATGATACGAACGGAACATGTTGAACCCTGTATGTTGGAGGCCCAATATGGAGTCTAGTGCTTTAGTCACATGTAACCAATGGGCTTACAAAGCTTTTGACATATCAATCCAGTGGTTGACTTCAAAATGCATATTTGACAAAAATATATTTACATCAACAGGGGATTGTAAAAATCTTCTTAATATATCACAGCTAAATTTGTTCTAAAAAGTATTTGCCTCAACAAAAAATAACGTATTTTGCCCCTTCTACCCCTAATATCTCGAAAACGATAAGAGGTATTGCAAATGTGATTGAAAAACGCAGGCAGGAATTTTCACAAAGATTCCAATGAAAGAAAATGATTTAATAAATCGGACCATAACTAAAAAAAGCGTTGATTAATGACCAATTCAACAAAAAAAAAAAGAGTTTTCAAAATCAAAGAAATGAATAATAAAAACAGTTTTGTAAAACACTCGTTTTAACCCCTTTTTGATTTTTTGTCTAAAATGATAATGTCGCAACCCCCGAATGCAATAGAAAGCATCCTTCAGTGGATTTAATCATCATATTTAATTTCATAACAATTGGTTATCCCTCTAAAATTAAATTTCTTGTGTAAAACTATTTGCCTCGACAAACTTTAAAAAATGTCGATTATTGCCCCTTCAATCTTTAATTTCTTGACAACGGTTAGAGATACTGGAAATCTGATTGAAAGAAGCATGCAGTGATTTTTAAAGAATTCCAATGAAAAAAAGGGTTTTGGATATCAGAGGAATTTATGAAATTTAATACAACAGTTTTGTCAATACACCAGTTGGGTAACATGGGTACATGTAAGAGATCGTGAAAGTAATTAAATTACCTATTTAGTTTTGTGCATTTAACCATGAAGTTTTTGCTAAGTTGTGTACTGCTTTTATCTTATCAAAAGTTTTAAATAAGTTTTTTTTACATAAAAAGTAAACATCACAAAGCGATATTTCGTAAATTTCATTGCGTCATTTGATTTGTACTTTGTTACGTTTACAAAATAAAAAATATTTATATTTTTTGCATACAAACTATTATCAAAAAAATATCTAAGCATTAGGGTAAACTAACTTTCAGACATTTGAGAATAATAAAAACAAAATGAATATATGTATTAATTTCTAATTACCTGCTTTATCTATTAAAATAGTAAAACAACAAAATACAAAGTACAAAAAACTGCAGGAGAAATCTCTCATCAGAAGCACTTAAAATCAAAATAAATGGTAGACAAAAGTCGAACGTTTTGAACAAAACGTACTTTTATACGTTTGAATTTAGCCCAGGGAGTCTTTTAGACTTAAATGTTAACGCAAACACTAAAAACCTATGTCCAAGTGTAACTTTTGTTTTATCCATTTGATTCAACTGTAGATCTTAAAACTTATTAAAAATAAAAAAAAAAGATCTTACAACTTCTTTTTAAACAGCAGATAATTATTGAAAGCAATGTTATATGCATATATAAAATGTGTCACATGAGAATCTGTCGAATAACATTTTCTTATACAGAAATGGAAGGTATAATGACAATATTTATCTATAATAATAATCTTTTATACCAAATTATAAATTTGTTGTAATTTTTAATTTTTACAAACAATATTTTGGTTGATAATCAACTACAATGATGTAATATTTCTTATTGATTTTTTGAAAAAGGTGAAAATGAAATGACTTATAGATGACGCAAAAATATTGAGCAGATGTATAAAGATTTAAAAAATGTGTTAAAATTGCATCA
Organism: Arcuatula senhousia; assembly: GCA_963971305.1. Lineage (NCBI taxonomy): Eukaryota > Metazoa > Mollusca > Bivalvia > Mytilida > Mytilidae > Arcuatula > Arcuatula senhousia. The sequence goes on from OZ020315.1 coordinate 19,280,699, forward strand.
TTTGATGTGCGCAATTAAATATTTAAGAAATTCTCACTTTCTCGCCTAACAAAGTCAAACACCGGTCAAAACAAAATATAAAAACTTATATTGAAAATGAAGCTTTTTTATCAATATTTGGGAAATGTCAGAAATGACCCTTTTATAAAAAGAGAAGGGTACACTGACTTCTTGTATGTGTCCATATTATCGTCCGTTGAAGAGTTCTACTAGAGATTTCTGAACAAGACACGAACGAACGAAAGATCCCGTAACTCGACATAAAGCTAAAATGGGGAGCCCTTATTTGATAATTATTATTATTCACCATACGCAGTGCAAAGTAACAGAAAACCAATCATAAATGTTATTTTGCCATACAACTGTTTTAAAGAAAAAATCGTATTCAAATGATCTACCAATAATTGCACGAGCCCGGGCTCGATCTGTTTCAATTTACACAAGCTACAATGTACATACATTTGTAGTCCTTCGTCGCGGTGTTTATAATTTGGTTGCGTACGTCTGATCTGCTTCCGCCTTTTTTACCATGCAAATAAAAAGGCAAGAGGGTTGAAAAAGCTGCCGCGCCCAAACATCTGTAATGTCAAATAAGTCTTAAAACTATAAGTAAAAACAAAAACTTTTCTATCCGTGAGTATGTCCTTGAAACACTATGTGGGTTATATGAAGGCGAAGCAAATAAAGGATGCTACATGAAATGATAATTAGAAATATGGGATGGGGTTGGAGACAAAGAAATAGTCAGAATAGAAGACCACAAGAAAAAGGAAGCTGAAAATTTAGTCAATGTGTTGTACCTCTTGGCGGTCATCACCTTGGCCCCGCATGGTACTATTTCTATACATTTAGTTTTATAAACAGTTGTACATATTAGTTATATAAAGTATCTCTCTCAAGATCACACATAATTAGTTTTGTTTTGTGTTTTTTTTGTGAACTCAAAAGGTCTTAAATAATCAAAGTACTTGTAAATAAGGATCTACATAAACACAAATAGAAGAACGGCACTTGGTAAATATTTATCAAAATAACAGATTTTTCATAATTAGTGATATTTTTTTCAAAATTTGACTTTTTGTAAAGGGCTTTAATCTTTACGTATGAACGAGGGACAGCTAGGTAAGGAATCAAGAGCTATTTTTTTCTGATTGCAGTTTATATGTTTTGTGTGCATTATTTGTTTGATGTACGTTTCCTTCTAGTCTTATTCTTAATTTGTAAAATAAAATAATAGCATTTTCGGAATTGGTGCTCAGCACGACCATTTGTTTTTGTCATTTAGTGGGTGCATCTTTTGAAGATAGCAAAAAGGACTTGACAAATGAGCTAAAACATATAGTGCTGACACTGGATTAGGAAGTTTAACAATATATCTGTACAATGTTCAAAGGTGAATGTTGATTTCTCTTAAGCTGGTTTCAATAAATAAGGTTTTTAATGTCAAATCAATGTTATTCTGTGTGATGGAGAGACGAGCGGATGAATGAACCGACGGAAAGCGATTATAATGATGTGTGGCTGAAGTCAAATATAAAACAAGAAGGCTTGAAACTTTTGCTGATTTATACTTTTTTAGATTCCACAGTGTATAACCGGACAGTAAGTGATCACGGAAGTTGATCACTGTCCGGTGGTAAAATCCTAGTTGATATAATAAAAATGCATGATTTGGCCATGAATTTAAGCCCTTATTCAGCCGAAACTAAATTTTAAGAAAAATTGAAGCGTACAATTAGTTTACATTATTATTTAACACTATTTAAAACATCAATTTATAATTTAAATGATTTAAATTTTCGAAAAAAGCGGTTTAATCATTGGTATTTTTGACAATGGAAACTCATTGCGGCGAAAGAAACAACAAATTTTTAGTGAACCACTTACATTGAAATAGAACATTGCATCTCCATTTAAAGCTGTTTAAATAGGAAATCCTTTGGTGTCAAATAATTTGATGAAAATGGTTTCGATTGTTTATAATCATCAGATTTGCAAGAGCACTACTCACTGCGTCCCTGTCCGACTAATTGCCACTGTACACAATCATTAATTGTTAGAAAGTTATATAAAGTTATAGAAAGTCTATCTGTCCGATTAATTGTTGGGTTGAATGTAGCAATAACAAGACAAATATCCTTACAAGCCATTATACAGCTAAAACAAAAACTGGAACAAATATAAAATGTAATAGCTTATCCAAACAAAGTATTGTAATAAGATTGCATTCTACATATGTGTATGCATATATTGAGGATTAAGATTTACTTAAAAAAAAAAAGATCTGTTTTTGTAATTTTTATAAACATGTGATCCTTATTTGTAAAAACTAATTGGAAATTTTTGAAAAAAAACTTTATACATGAAGGTAAAATTTTTGATTTGGAAAGTTGGCCTTTCTCCTAATTTCTAGCTGACTTTTTAAACTTTGCAAATAAAGATATGTATCTAGAGTTGGTATACTGTTCTAATGTTTTATATACATATATATGCCTCATTTTCGTTACAAATAGTTATGATCGACAAACTATTACCACAGAATGAAACATTAACAAGAGGCTCCCAGGAGCCTGAATCGCTCACCTGGTCTTGTTGTCGACTCTATCTATCATAGTTTTCATTCTGTAGCCGTAGGCCCAATCATGAAAAAACGTTATTTTAGGGACCATAACCCCTATAAGCCGTCATCTGACAACTTCGACCCTATGAAAACTTTTGAATAGCTAAATAAGCTCAACATGTAAGCAAGCAACAGCTTTTCACTATCTGCTTAAGTTTTCCTGCTATAGGCAAAATACATGAAAAAGTCATTTTAGGGGCCGTTACCCCTATAAGGGGTCATCTGACAACTTCATTCCTAGGGAGACTTTTGCAGAGCTTTTTGAGCTGAACATTTAAGCAAGCAACAGCTTCTCTCCATCTGCTATAGTTTTCATTCCAAAGAAAAAAAATCCGAAAGAATGTTATTTTAGGGGCCGTAACCTCTATAAGGGAACATCTGACAACTTCGACCATATGGAGACTTTTGTAGAGCTAAATGAGCTGAACATGTAAGCAAGCAACAACTTTTCTCTATCTGTAATAGTTTTCATTCTATAAGCCAAAATCATGAAAATTATGTTTTTTTTTTTACCTTAAAGGGGCCATAACTCCTATAACGGGTCATTTGACAACTTCGACTCAATGAAAACATTTGTAGAGCTTCTGATGCTGAAGCATGGCATTAAATTTCATCTATCTCTTATACTTTTTGATTTACAAGCCAAAAACAGTAGTCTGACCCCCTGGTCTATTTTTTAGTAACGCCGGCCATGCTGTTTGACAAATCAAAAATACCCACATCAGTTCTGTGGGGGATACCCTAAAGTACCACCAGACCAAATTTGTGCAATCTTGGTAGAGGACATCCAATAGACGTAGTTTGCAAAGCAATCCCTTCAGTCGTTTCGGAGGAGAAGATTTTCAAAGAAAAGTTAACGACGACGCCGGACAACGACGACGGACGCCAAGTGATGACAATAGCTCAATTGACCTTCGGGTAAGGTGAGCTAAAATTGCTCAAATCAGATGAACTACAGGTGGCCACACCTATTCAAGTGTGCTGCTTCATGTAAATCATAAATGCAAGTGTGGCCACTAAAAGTATGTCTCGCCTGCCGCGGCACCATCACTAAAATCAACTACCTAAGCTTTCATTTCTTGATATAAACACAAAAAGCGTCGGTATCATGTATGTATTATGTATTGTCCACACAAGTATTAAAAAAAAGTTTTCTGCCTGAAAAAAAAACCTAAGTTCACAGAGTCACTGGAGCGTAAAAATAGGGTCATGGTCACATGGCATGGTGACAGTTGCATAGACCATAACCTTAACTGTCTGTATACCCAATATCAGATGCCTAACTACATGTATTATGCTTTTCTAGCAATTCATCGTCCACAAAAGTCTTACAAAAATGTTTTCGGCCTTAAAAAAAACCCTTAGTTCACATAGCCACTTTAGCCTAAAAATGGGGGTCAGGGTCACGCAGCAGGGACAGTTGCATAGAACATAACCTCAACTGTCTGTAAACCTTATATCAGATGCCTTGCTATTATACATTTTTTTCAGCAAGTCATCGTCAACAAAAGTCTTACAAAAAAGTTTACGGCCTGAAAAAAGACCTAAGTTTACAGTCATTGGAGTGTGAAAACGGGGTCAAGGTCACACGGCATAATGACAGTTGCGTAGACCATAACCTGAACTGTCTGTATACCAAATATAAGATGCCTTACAAAAAGGTTTTCGACGCTGCCGCCGTCGCCGCCGCCGGAAATTTATACCTATGTCCCCTTCCCGACTAATCGTCGCAGGCGAGACAATATACTAGTATTTGGCTAAAATCCAAGATGGATTCAGATTTAGTCAACAATTGATTAACATGGGCATAGCTATATCCATCTATCTAAGTCTTTTAATTCTTGAGATATGAAGGCATTCAACTAAATCCTAGTGTATAAGGCCTAAGCATGAACTTTACATGAGTTCAAGGATAAAGTCAAATGGTGTAGGCGTTCGCTTTTAAAGACACATACCAAATTAAATTACACAACGCGGTCAGTTTTAATGGTTTTGGAATGTAGAAGACTAACGTATGCTAGGTCGATATCATAAGAGCCTAGAACATTGCTGGATTTGGCTTCCCTGTTCGAACTTTTTCTAGTCTAAAGTACTTTGTGATAAGAAGGTTTGTTTCAAAAGATCTCAAAGTCAATGGAAAGCTTCTTATGAACCATTTTGATATTTTGACATAAGTCATTAACAAGTGACATACAAAAAGCAGGCCCAGGGTTTTAAATGTACTCATAGCTGTTAATCACCCTTCCTATTATTAGCTTGTTGAATGGATTTCCATTTTGTTATGAACACTGCTGCATGTATTTTTTTTTGATTTAGACAGTAGAGACTATTTTGAGCTCTCAGATTTATTCTGTAAAATAAATAAATGAATCAAATACACAACGACATAAATTATCATAAAAATATGAAAATATATTCATAAGTCTTTTAATAAGCACCTGTAGAATATAAAAAACTAAGTTGTAAAGGAATGGGAATACTGTAATTTTAAATTATAACTTTTTTATTCAAACCCTGAGGATTCAAAGCAGGCAATTAATCGGACACCCACAAAAAATAAACGATCAATTAATCGGACAGTAAACGATTATGCCAAAAATACAAAACTTGATGTTTTAAACAAAATTGTTTATTTTATCTTAAGCTATCATTGTCAATGTAGAAAGTCTATTAATCGCCCTATGAGATAATAATAGAAATAATAATAAAATGATTGCAGTTTGTGTTTAAATTCCAAATATGTGCGAAGTGGTGAAGGAAAAAATGTTCACACACTGATGATCAATCAAAATTTTTTAACATTGTCCAGAATACAAAAAGAAACGTTAAAAAGTTCCATATATAAGCAAGGTATAAATTCAACTTACCTTTGTTCCTAATTGATATTATAGAGTGTTCATACAGCCTAGAAACCACACAAATCTGGGGGAAAAACAACATACAACTAGGATTTTTCCACCGGACAGTGATCAACTTCCGTGATCGCGTACTGTCCGGTTATACACTGTGAATTCTGTCTGTTGTTATCGTGATTTATATGTTAAGCAGTAGTAATGGACAAAGCATTGTTGAGAATGTTGTCATCAATAAGAAAACGTTCAAAGGGAGATTAATCAAATTTAAAAAAAAATCTAACATAACTTAACGAAATCTTACTTATCTATACGAAGAACGAATTACTGGTTTTATGAAATTTTGGACATTAAAAACACAAAAATTATGTTTGTCTACCATCAAATTTATAAAATTAAAAGCTTGATCCCCAGAAACAGGTTAGCTAGTCGTTAATTTGCATGTTTTCGTATACTTAAATAATGTATCCCCATTGTTTCGTTCGTAGAGTATCGTTCGTTCGTGTCTTGTTGAGAAATCTCTTATTGGAGCTTCTTTTACAACAGATTCGATATTTATTTTAATTTATGTTAATACATGTATATATTTGACCTTAGTGTGATATAATAAGTACCGAATTTAGGTAAATCCCATATCTACTTCCTATTGCACGTGGTTCGACTGACGATTGTACATTCTCGACATAAGTGTTCAGTGGTGGAACATATTCGTAGCCAACTGTTCAGTGACTATTATACATGTAAAATTCAGTGATATCGTATATGTACAGCCTAAGTATATCATTTATAGTGAGCATTCGGAAGATAAGTAGTGCAAACACAGTTTTTGGTGGGGATAGGAACGGTATACTGTTCTTTACATGAATACATTCAACTTTGAAATATCTCTTGGCCCTGAATGAAATCTCTGAAGGCTCTAAGTTTCGATTAAGTTGTATTCTTTGCAGAATATCAATAAAGTTAGCATTTTAAGGTAGATGGGGTGTCTATCACTGAGCATCTGTTTTTCACATCTATCATAACTTTAAATTTTATGATTCTAGCTATTCTGATGGATTTCTTTTCAGCTAAGTATACATCAAAAGTGACATTTACAACAAAAGATTTTAATAAAATACCCCTTCTTTGCGAATTTCAATAGTTTCCCGTTCTTTTAAGGGGAGATAATTTGTTTAGAAATAATAAAGAAAAAAACACATTTTTCACTTTGGCAAAAAGTTTGATGGCGCAGGTTGGTTAATGCACTTTTCCGGAAAATCGTCCATTTCCCGACCCTTTCAAACATAAAAGATTAAAAATCAATTATAAAGTTATTTTATATCAAAATGAACAGGAATTTGATATGAATTTAGAAAATATGTAAATGCGTTAAAATACTGCTCATATAGTACAATAAATAAGTATCCATGGCAACCATTTTGTCTGCAACAAGACTTTTCTCGGATTTGGAAGCTGAAGTTAAGCACCCCGATAAGCACCATCGAATTGATTAAAAATCATTTATTTTGGTTCGTTTTTGATCAATTTATTTGGATTTAGGTGCTCATTGTTCATAATGTTAAGAATAATTTTGATTTTTGGACGAAAAGGGTAAATCAGAATGAGAAAAACTGCGTTTTTCATCTTGATAACAATTTTTTGTTATAATTTTTAAAAATACAAAAGAATGAGCAGCAATTCTCAAATTCTATATTTAATGATCTATCATGTGGTGAAATTCTAAAACAATCGATGTCGATCTTCGGGGTGCTAAATCCGATTTAAGAAATGAGGTATCAAATTTCGTCTGATTTGCCAAAAAAAGGTAAAAGGGGCGGGACTTAATTTCCAATAGAAAATTCTTCTATTCGGGTTTTTCTAACTATTGAGTAATATTGATAAAATATAATGGTTTGGATAACTGTAAATAATTATGTCAGACTACATAAGACAATAAAACTCCAAATATTTTATCAAATCTATATGGTACAGGCATTTTATTTTTCCGAGTATATCCTCGGTGCTGGATTTGGCTTCCTTGTTCGAACGTTTTGGTTTTGAGTACTTTTCGTTTTCAACTGTTTGGGATTTTGACCTTCCAATGTTTTGGTTTAAATGCTACTGATGAGAGGTTACTCCTTGAAATATCGATATATAGCATATCCAAATTAACCGTTTATACTCGCGTTTTGGTATTTGTAATTTTGAAACCACTGGGCGATAACCGCTGCTGGTTGTCCAGAGGTCCCCGAGGGTAATCACAAGCCTGGTAGTCAGACTTGTCTGACACGAATTACCCCAAAATTTCTAATATATTGTCGCTGAAATTTCCGATAGCTAAATTCAAAATTGATGAAAACACCAGGTTTCTTTCCTTGTAATGCACATGGTCGATATCCTCGGTGCTGGATTTGGCTTCCTTGTTCGAACGTTTTGGTTTTGAGTACTTTTCGTTTTCAACTGTTTGGGATTTTGACCTTCCAATGTTTTGGTTTAAATGCTACTGATGAGAGGTTACTCCTTGAAATATCGATATATAACATATCCAAATTAACCGTTTATACCCGCGTTTTGGTATTTGTAATTCGTCGCAATAAGGGGGACAACTCTTGGAAACTTTTTTTAGCTTTTTAACATCACTGTGTGTGAACTTTATATTTTTTATTTAGTGTATTTAAAAATCAATACAAAACAAAGATTTTCAAACAAATTAAAAAACATATCTATGAAGTTGATTTTCTTATATGAAGAACATTTGAATTTTCCCTATTGATCCTTTAGTAAAAGTACTAAAATCATGCATTTTTCAGTCATTTTTACAAAAATTCCTCAGGTGAACTTTTTATTTTATTATTGAAATTTAAAGAACCATTATTGAGCTAACTGTGGCCAAAATTTAAGAAATTCCTATGGAAAGATTTTTTGACACCCCATCTACCTTAACTGCAAGTCCAAATGATTCTTCTGAATCTGGTCATTTTTTCCTCATTAATGTTTTTAGACAACACCAATTATGATATTTAAGCAAAGACATACCAATAATTTAGGATCACGATGGTTCTGCCTTTGTTCACAGATTTAGAATAAAATGGCAAGATAAACCCAATTTTAAGACGCCAACACAAAGCAACTTATACTTTCATTAAACTTACATGATAATTCGCATAAATAAAAGAAAATAACACAAAAACAAAAGATATAAAAAGAACAGAAACTAAAATCAAAAACAAAAACAAATCAAATTCAAATCGTTTCATTTATATTAAAAGGCCACCTTTATCTATGGGCTCTTGAATTAAATCATGATTCCCTTTTTTAAAATATCTCCTATGATTCATCAAAACTTTGTTTTCACATATAAAGGTCAATCGTCTTACGCAGAAAAAAAACCCAAACCAACCACACAAATGAACAAAACAGAAAACTGAAATAAAAACTACCAAAAACAAAGCGAACAAAAAATTCACAAATTTAAAAAACAAAAACATAAAACAAAAGCCTTTAGATTTAGTTATATTTTTGAAGATATTATAATACTCTTTTATAAAATCATTGATAAAGATAACATATCGACAAATGTCATATTTCAAAGATGTGAATGTTTTTTGTATCGTTTCTTTTTGACTACTAAAATCCTATCTAGGTAAAGAGTGGACTGATTAAGTAGACGGGAGCATTAAAATTAAATTTAAAGCAGCAAACTTTTTTTATAACAAAAAGAAACATATTTGCTTCTGTTGCTTACTTTGAAGTGAAGGAAACTGCTCCCTTTTGTGAATTTTGTTGCAATTTCTGAATTTCTGGTGTTAACTTTTTTTTGTAGTTACAAATATTTTGGTTGTTGTATCTTTTATTTCTTTATCTGCTATTTCTTTAAATGTTTGCTTTGGCTGAACATCTGTTATCTTTTTATCCGGTATAATTTTTATATATTTGCTTGGTTGCTACACTTGTTATTTCTTTATACGTTTCTTTTGGTAGTTGCATCTGTTATTTCTTTAAACGATTGCTTTGGTTATTACTAGTACATTAATGTGTTTCCGGCGTGATGTTTTCAGTGTAGCTTTTAAGTTATTTTGCTTTAATGTTAGTTGTTTATATGAAATTTCTATCAAAAGTGTATAAAAAATCAGTCAAAAGAAGCCTTTAAACTAACAACAGAGTTCCCGACATTAAATTTTGCTACAGTGCATAGAGGAATGAAACCAGAAATGTCGAAGCGGGAGTAAAATTAAACTACGATCATCAACCTATGACTGGGGTTGGAAAGAACCTTAAGGTTTAGACAATTTTGAAATTTAAACCGATGATTAATAGCCTTGATGTATTTTCAATCACAAAAGTGTAAGTGCCGGAGCAGGCTAATCATAATAATGTGATAAAACACAAGCTCATATTTGAAATATTTTATTATTAAATACACAGCATTACCATTGTCAAAATATAACACTGTCGAAATGTCTTTTACATGAACCGTAGACCTGTTTAGTTGTTTTAGACTTGATCAACGCTCTTTGGTTAAATTGCCGGACAAATAAAGCATTGCTGATTACCCCTACACTTTTGGAATCGTTTTGCTTGTTCAAGTTCTTATGTTCATTAAATTTAATTGATGCATCGTGTCTGGTTTTCCAACAATGTTTTGTTTTTAAGTTTGAAAACATGACAGCACTCAGTAACATAAAGAGTTACCATATTTTTACTGGATACCTAAACTTCACAAAAATCCATACAAAGAAAGGTATATAGCTGGATCTTCATCATGTTCAATTAAAGAGCTGTCTGTCCATTTAGCTAAATGTAAAATCTTGTCTGCTGTCAAAGAAGGTCAACAAGCATACTGCACCACTATTTATAATCGTAGTGGAATCAACCATATGTGGATTTTGAAGAACTCAAAAGATTTGTCAGATCATTTTAAATCTAGATCATTTTCTGAGGTGTCTTTGAAAACGTTCGATTTTTTAACTTTATACACTGCCTTGCCACACGAAAAACTAAAATGTCACCTGAAAAAACTTATCCAAAATGCCTTTTCAAATTCTAAGAATTTGGGTTATAACTCTACATCTTTCAAAGATAAAATTTGTTACACACTGGAACAAGTTTGCAATATGCTTGATTCCCTAATTGACAACATATTTGTCACCTTCGGAGGAGGAATTTTTCATCAACAAATTGGCATTTCAATGGGTACAAACTGTGCTCCTCTGCTCGCCGATTTGTTTTTATACTCTTACGAACAAGAAGATGAAAGAGGCGAGGTAATTTAATCTTACATTCAGATATATTGATGATGTCCTTTCTGTCAATAACACTTCATTTGGTAGATGGATTCCTTCAATATATCCTCCAGAATTGGAGAATAAAGAGACCACCGAATCAAATTGCTTCACGTCTTTCTTGGATTTGCACCTCGACTTTGACCCAGGTGGTCATCTCAGTACAACAATTTACGATAAAAGAGACGATTTTAATTTTCCAATTATTAATTTTCCTTATTTACAGAGCAATGTACCTACTTCCCCTGCATACGGTGTTTATATTTCACAACTTATTCGATATGCCAGAGCTTGCACACATTTCACAGATTTTTTGATCAGACACCAATTTCTTCGTGACCGACTTTTGGAGCAGGGCTATAAGAAAATGCGTCTCATACGATCCCTTAAACATTCTTTCTTCGTTATCAGCCACTAGTAGAAAAGTTCAAAATTGAGTTACAATATATGATGATTAATTGTTTTAAACAGTGTTTGACTGGTCTGCTGTACTGAGATGCTCACCTCAATATCCCTATTGTGTCTCACAACTATCTTGTGTTCTATGGTCATTACCGGATCCTCAGATCGCAATGGAAGAGGGAGGTTTGGCGCCATAAAACCATGTTTAACCCACTATTTCGTTTGAAATGCCTGTACCAAGTCAGGGCCTTTGCGATCCACCAATTTTCTGGTATAACTGATTCTTTTTTGTCATTTTCTCTTCACTATGATATTGATCATTTAAGTTCGGTAGTTTTGTTATTACCTTTATTTGCACAATGTCACAAATTGTCATAGAGTGTTCTTCAACTTGAATAGTATCCTCTGAAGTTCTGAATAGGTTGATGTTTATGAAGGAAACTGATGTTAAAACGACAGACATCTTTGATGGTTACAAATGTGGTGATATATATTCGTCAACTAGTAGCTTTTACTTTTCAGCAATTATGTAAACCTTACCCTTTGTAATATAAATACCAAGAGTATTTTCTTTGTCCCTGAGTATTCAGATGACTGTCTTTTGTATAGCGCCCTTACATAAGTTCCGGCCTTTTGATGACGTAGTATTTGAGATAGGAGGTTATTATTTTGTAAATAAAAAAAAGAACAGAACATTACTAACACCATTTACCTCACTTTTCTATTTGTCTTTTACGTAATTGCTTAAATGGAAATTGAAAATCTTTTTGTTAAGCATGGTCAGAAAAAAGCTTTCAACTTTAGTTAATCATTATAAACTGAGTGTTTGATTATTCATATATTCATATTATTCTATAAAGTATTAAGAACTTATGCAAACTTCAGCAATAAAAATATCAAGACCATAGGAAGGTGACATACTTGCTGACTAAAATTAATTGTAGCCAATGTTCGATGATATGCTTAAAACGTCACATTAATTGGTAAAACAAAGACATACTAGTAAAAGGGCAACTGCTATAAAAGCATTCCTTATAGAAACATAATCACCTCAAACACAATTAGTGTTGCAAACTATTTCTACATGTATATCTTTAAAGTTTAAAAAGACCAATACACATTTACTACACATAGTTCACACGTACCCTTATCTACCATTCCTTTTTAACGTCATGATTAACAGTCGTGACAATGCTTCAAGACTTTATTGTTCTCTAGACTTTTTATAAAGCACTTTCGTTTTAGCAAGCATGAGCTTGATTTTAAGCTTCTTCAACGCGTTGGAGTTGATTATGGAATTTCTAACATCAAGGGAATGTTATGTTAAGTTTTTTTTTCACAACTGTTTGTGAGGTTGATAAATTGGATGATAATTAGAGATTAAGTCATTTAGTTTTAGGTATTGTATATCTTCTTAGTGTTAATAAATCTCTTTTAAGTATTAGATTGTATTGTAATTGTCTTAGTATGACAAAATATTATAAAGGAATAAATCAAAGCAGAGATAAGACTTTACATCTATTAAAAGACTATATAAAATATGACCCTTTTTATATAATATTGACGTTTTGAACTATACACCTCGCCAAAAGTTAAGCAACACCAACTTTTTTAAACCATAATCATTTTATGGCTTGAAATATTCGCATAATACAAAATGATGGAAAATCAAAAAGTAATCACTTCAGTGTATTGACTCTAATTGTGTAATGGACTAAAGATGTTTTATCAGAAATGTTTGCAAGTCATGAAAATCCGACTTTTCGAAAATGGTATAAAAACTAAGGATAAAATAGCGTTTAAAAAGTTTAACTTTCAATATCAATTGTAGACTTATAACAACTTATCAATGCATATAAGGTTTGCAAACATGACAAATTACCAATATACCAACACAAAAAAAACTGGTTTCAAGCTCAAGTTGCATCCACTGTGGTCAACAAAGGGACTTAATCAGTTTTCACCATTAAAAGTATGAAAAACGCTAAAAAGTCAAAATTTTGCAAACGTGTACGAATTTTTGTCTAAAACAAATGCATTGTTTTTCCTAACCCTAAAACACATGTATGAGGCTAAAAGATGTCACTGAAGCATTTGAATTGTTTGAATTCCTACCTGAACATATCCGTAAAAAGATATTTAGATACTTAAAATCTGGTATTGGCATGAAAACATGCAATTCTTAAGTTTTTGTGTAAGGCAAAGCTTTACCATTTGTGTAAGTTACCACATCCATATTGATAAAATGTCAAACTTAGTTTCTACTTCCGGCAATAGAGGCAAACCTTCAAAAGGTCACAACAATGCCTTTAAACGAAAATATCGAAAAACTTAAAAATATCCATTAAAAATTTCCAACTATGAGATTTTCGGAACGGTTTTATGAGTATCATTTGTTATGAGTACCAAAATGTAACCTTTAAAATCAATCAATGTAAAAAAATCTGAAGTCAGCATTTTGCACCATGTAAAAGCCATGCAAAAGTAAGCTTTCATTTCTTTACATTGTTTAGGTCTCAAACCGGAAAACAAACAATCCAAAAATGCTGGAGGTGATATGTTAACATCCTAATTGTTACAACAGAGCAAAAAACATATGGTTTTAATCATCAAAATTCTCAATTTAATCAACCCAAATGTTGTAACTGAAACAACACTTTTTGAGTTGCTTGATTTGTTTGCCAATATTGATTATTCTACAAAAGCCGAAAATTTTACGAAGATTGATTAAAATCAGAAAATGTTGTAAATGTGTGGAAGAAAATATGGGCCAAGTTTCAGGATATTGTGTAGAGAAATATGGACGCTGTACTAACGTGAGTACAGGTGTTGCTTAATATAACTTATGGCGAGGTGTATATTACAGGTTTGGTTTCTCATCCTTTGGTCCGAAAAGGGAAAAACACATTTTCCACGATTTCAAAATCACTTTGACAGGAGATCAATTTACCTGTACAAAGTCAGATTCCTTGCGGTCTTCGATATATTATTGTCTTGTTTTGTCTTTCAATTCAAACATTTGAGATTGATCATTCAAGTTTGTAAGTTTTACTATACATTACCTAGGAAGAAAATCACAAGAACCAAAACAATTGTTCAACAATGAAATTATGTCAAGACATCAAATATTAGATGTATATATAGATAATCACCTTCACACTTCTAAATAATATCTATCATCAGCGACTTCTGGACTATATTTACTAGCGCATATTGTCCTAGAAGCAGAGGTACCTATGGGACAACCAAATGTCATAAGTTCGAATGGCAGAGACAAAACCAGTAAACAACATTGAAAACAAGACGAAAAAAAATCAGACCATATTCAAACACACAGAAATACAACAGAAAGTGCAAAGCAACATACAACGCAAATTCAAGTCGCAAAAACAGTGAACCCAGGTGCTCAGAAAAGTAAGCAGTTTCTGATCGCTAAAGCACACCCTTCGCACTGCAAATCGTCGATTCAGTGTGTTAAATGCGGTTGAAAGAAAACAAAACAAAACCCTATGACAAATCTCAACATCCGCGCCAATTGAGAGATTAAAATTCCATATTTGTTAAAAAGCGCATAATGATTTCCGTAAAATTTCGTGAGTGAAGACAGTAACTGAGGAGCAACTTTTTCATGTGTAAGTAATCCTATTGTCACGGGTGACTATCTTCCAAGGAATTCAATGTAAGTCCCACAAGCTATGAAATAACGAATCAATTGTGATACATAAACTCCATCAGTTGTAGCGGAAGGAATGTTGCTTCACAAAAAGGGTAAGATGACGATTATAAACTTGAAATCAACACGTTTGTCATAGAACTTTGTTGAAGCTATTTGAGATTTAGATCTTTATCTAGATATGATGCAGATTTCATAGAATACGCTGTGTTCTTTGTCTCAAGTTCCAGGGGATAAATAAGATTGATAAAGTCACCAAAACGACTTTTGTTCAGTGAAAGGACATCATCAATATAATTTAAAGTGAGGTAAAAAGAGAGAGCTAGTCTGTGATCTTTTTTGTCTAGAAAAAGAATTCTAAAGACAAGTAGTCATATTTGAAAAGTTCGAAGCTACTAAGAAAGAGAGCAGATAATCTATATGTCAAAAATTTGCCTTTCTGAAAGATTTTCTTTCAGTGTTTACACTGACAAATTTTGCAGCAATTAGTAAACATTTAAAAATCAATATTTTACGCAGCCAGATTTGGAGGTACATATGAAATTCATATTTAATTTAATTCGTAAAATAGTTTTAACACAAAGTCTTGTTATTCAACTGCATTAACTCTACTAAGTGAAGAAAATTGAGTAAAATATTTATTTTTCTTCTGATCGATAGGGTTAAAGCCTGCTAGAGAAATTGAACATGAAAAATCGTTGACTGGTTGGTAAACACAATTGACTGAATTCGTGTGTTCTTTGTAGTAGTGATTCAATAAAAGCAATATAATTGGAATGCCAAAATAAAATTCCAGAATTAGAGGTCTTGTTTTGTTCAGTTGAGGGAATCAATTTTTGACGAAAAGACGACCCATAAAATGCAAAAGACAATTATTTCAAAAAATATTTGCATTACGTTATTTCTAAATCAAATCGACGATTCAATAACATCTCAAAGATATTTAAAACCTATCGTATAAATGTTTTTTTCGCGGTTGGAAAATTTCGTGTTTTCCTTGATAAAAGGGTTGCTTTTTTTGCGTAATATAATTTTCACAGCTTCACATCTAAGCAGGCTTTCAAGCTCGAACATTTTGGCTTGAGTACTTTTCATTCAATTCTGTTGGTCTTTATCAGTCCAATGTTGTGATTAAATGCTGCTAATGAGAGGTTACACCTTGAAATAACGATATACAGCAAAACCAAATTACCCTTTTAATTCCTCTTTTGGTATTGTATTCTGTTACCCTTTGAATATTTCTTTAAATAGCAAAATCGCCAAAATTTTAGTGGTCTTCCTATTTCTAGGAAGTGTGCTTCATATTTAGATCTTCATCTTGAAATTGACTCTCAAGGTAGACTTTCAACAAAGCTCTTTGACAAGCGTGATGACTTCAAATTTCCAATCGTCAACTATCCCTTCTAGAGTAGCAACATTCCGTCCGCTCCAGCTTATGGAGTTTACGTATCTCAATTGATTCGTTACTCCAGAGCGTGTGGGACTTACATCGATTTCCTTAGCAGAGCACTTTTAGACAAATATGGGATTTCGATCTCTCAGATGAGTGCAGATGTTGGTTTGTCATAGGGAATTGTTTGTCTTTCTTTACCGGATTTGACACACTGAATTGACTGTTGGCAACGCAACAAGTGGGTAATAGCAAGCAGGAACTGCTTACTCTTCCGGAGCACCTGAGTTTACTCTCGTTTCGACTGGAGTTTGCGTTGTTGGTTGCAATAGACATTCAGTTATTTTGTGTTTCCATGTTTTACATGTTGTCTGTTTTGTCCCGTTCTGGTTGGTGTTTATTGGTTTACTCTGCCCTTTCGGACTTTTGACATTTGGATACCCCATCGGTACCTTTGCTTCTGGAATAAGTTGATCTTTATCATTGCTAGGGTTTATGTTTTACATATTTAGGTTTTAATTTTCTATGCTCCACACATTTATATAGTTTTTGACATTATGTTGATCTTTTGAGCAGAATGACTTTATTTGACACAAGTCTTGCATATTATATGAATTTCTGTCAGGATTAGCAATTTCAATTGCCTGAAATTTTGTTGTAGTTATTTTAGACCATAGTTTGACCAATCCATATCCATATTATAACAAAACCGGTAAACACGAACAAGAACAGTACGAGGAATTAGAAAAAAAATGAGATACACAAAATCAACCGAACAAAAATCAACAATTCGAACTCAAGACGTACCAAGAGTGAACTCTTGTTCTGGAGGAGTAACATTTTCAATTCAGTGTGTCAGATCCGGCTAAGGAAGACAAAAAAAAAAAACTCTATGACAAAGCAACATCTGCATTCATCTGCGTTGTTCATGGTGTCTACCGTAATTTTTTTAATGAAGACAGGAACCGCGTAGCAGCAAATTTTTGTGTTAGCAATACTTATGTCAAATGTGACTCTCTGCCAAGGAAATCAGTTTAGTTCTCGTCAGCTCTGGAGATAGGAATCAATTGTGATAAAAATCAACTACTCCATAAGCGGAATGTTGCAAAGTCGACGATTTAATTTTTCATGGAGCTTTGTTGAAAGTTTTCCCTGAGAGTCTATTTTAAAATGTAGATCTACATATGTAGCAGATTTCCTAGAATATGTTGTTATGATCATCCCAAGTTCCTGGGGATTTATGAGATGGAAAATGTCACTTAATCGAAAATTGTTCAGTGGAATTACACCTTCAATATAACGTAACAAGAGGTTAAAAGATAGACCATTTTACGATCCTTTTTGTCTAGAGATGTTTGTAAGAGGTCTGCTACATATGAATGAAGAAACAAATCAGCAAGCAAAGGTTTCACAATAAGTGCCAACTGGAATCACTATTGTTTGATGAAAAACATGTCCACCAAACTTATCAAACATGCTGTCGATAAGACCATTGAGCATGTCGATTATTTGGTCTTCTATATATTTGTCCTTTTTATTAGATTCGTTAATGGCAAATAACGTCTTAGTGTGTAATCGACTACCAAATATTTGAACCTGACTTTTCCATTCCTTTTGAAAAAGCTGCGTATAATCAGTTGCGGCAATCGTGAAACTAGTTGTTCGTGTGGAATAGCAGTGGAATAGAAATCGAAAGTTTTGATGCTGTTACATGAAACCATGGTTAGAATAACAACAATTGTAATATTTCTAGAGGCCGGATTATATTGTCGTCAGTATTGAAGTCAACAGAACTAAATGAGGTTTAATGGTACATTTTGATGACCCTGCAATAAAGTTATAGAAATTGTCTTAATGGTTGTTTATAACCTTTTTCCACTGAATAGTAAAATATATTGCTAATAAAAAGTATAATAAAATAATGAATTTTAAAGAAGTTCTTATTTTTATATCAATTGTTTCCGTTTTAATGATTTTCAAAATATTTTGTTTTAAGTAAATGGACAGTTCTTTTTTCGATTTTAATGTTGTACAGTTTCTTTTATTGTGAAATTCAAAATATAGTAATAAAAAATTTAAAAATAGAAATAAAAACAATAAAGCAATACATGGTTCGCTTTTCTTTTGTAGTGTAGACAAATATAAATAAGCAGCAAGGACAAACCTGAAATAAATTTATTTTTCGGGAGAATAGAATCAGTTCTAATTTGGCCATTGATGGAGCAGCTAACTGTTGTTACCTGTCTGGTTCTGGCTTTTATCAAAGGTATGTCTCATTTATTCTTCTTTCTATCATATATATTTTATTGTATTCATCCTAAAATAACATATCAGTAAAACAACACAAATTAATTCAAAAGGACCACACAAATATTCGCAATATTAATGGTACCTGCCCCTTTTTAGTCTGGATTGAAAAAAAATATTTAAGATCTTCCAATGTTTTGATTTAAATGCCCAGAAATTACTTATTGAAAGGACAAGATATGATAACAGCACAATTTTGCCCCCCCCAAATTTTGAAATTATTAAAATGGGTTAAAAGTATGTGATGTATACTTTGAATTAGTTTTACTTAACTATATCAGCATTATTTTGTTTAAAGTGATCCATTATGATGTTAAAATAGTTACCAAAAGTGGCATTAAAAATCGTGATTTGATGAAAAACTAAAAAAAACACCTGCAATTTTGAAGTGGTTTTAGCCAATTTAAGTATGAGCCACACAGAGTACCACTACAATAATTTATGTAGATAATCATTTTTAATATACAAACAAACCACAAAAATATCTTTGTGGTACTCCATGTGGCTCATAGTTGAATTTACCAAAAAACTACTCAAAATTTGCATGATTTTAACACTTTTTCACAAAAATGTCATTTTCAAAAAAATTGATGACATCACTGTGACGTTATAAACAAGATTTAGTTTAAATTAATGTTATTTTACTATACCTTATTTATCTAACAACTGATCTAGAATAATTCAGCCTTAGTTCAATCATTTTAAAAAAAATGGTAAATTAGGGTGCCAAATTTAGCACTAATCATATCTTGTTCTTTCCACTTTGTATATTTTGTTTTGCTGTTTATACAACAGCAAAACAAAATATACCGTTTTACAAGTACATTTTCTACCCGCATATTTATTTTGAATTATAAAACTACTGGATCCATGTATCATGGCTGCTGTTGGACAATCGAAAATAATTACAAGCTTGGTTTACAAACTTAGTGACCAGCTTTCTGTCCTTAAATTGCACATAGTTGATATCTTAAGTGATGGATTTCGGCTTCTTTATGAAATTGTTTACGGTTACGAGTCATTTTCTTTCAGTATTTTTGTTTTGCTCGTCTTTATATTACATGATAATAACAAAACAATATAGCTGATTTTTTATGTACTTAACTCCTAAGGTTTTTTCCTAACCCAAACATAGGTTGATCTTTTTCATAATTTGGGGTCCTGTTCGGCAATTTTAATTTATTGTCTTATGCTCTTCATAGACATATAGTGTTTCGAATTTTCAATCTTTTGGTATGGCGCCTCTGATGAGATTTGAATAGCCGAAATGCGCGTCAGGCATAGCAAAATGTATTGTCTGGATTTTTGTTGTAATCTTTATTTTTAAAAGTACGACATTTTTATTGAAAAAAAATGTTTTAATATGTTGTAGTCAGATTATTATTTTAAATTTCATACTATAGAATGTAAATGTTCCAGACCATATAAGTACTAGACCATACGCGTATGGTCATGATCATACGGGTATACTCATATCACGTGGTCAGCCATTTGAGTAAACCCGTGGCTAATTATACATGTTATAACCGATATTGTACTATGTGATTCTTTTTTTTTTCTAAAAAAATATAACAAATCCGTTTACTAACATTAACACATGTTCGAATTAAAAAAATCAAATTTAAATATTAATACTGAGATTTTTTGACAGGACATTTTAAGTAAGTAATAGCTAGGAAAATAATATTAATTCCAATGACAATAAGTAAAGATAAATAACAAGGTCATTGATAGACCAATTCAATGGCATTTTGCGACAGAAAGGCCGGTGTATTAGAATTTAACCTGAATCTAAAAAAAAAACCCTGATATATTAAATAATTACTTACACACAAACACAAATAAATTTTTAGAACAACAATCAATGTTTTTATTTGTAGAATTTCTAACTACTTCTTTTAAGACTATATCAAAAAAATACTCGGCAATTTGTGAAAATTATGGTACATGTAATTTAGTTTGTTCTCCTACATCAATACTCATTTTATTCATTGGGACTCTATAGTATATGGGGCTCTATTTCAGTTCCATGGCTTGCCAACTAACGTTGTTTATAAAATCCAATTTTCTGAAAAACATAACTGCTGCTGGTGCTGTCGCTGGTTCAGTTTACTCGAAGCAAACCAATCTAATATAATGTTAAACATCTAAATAATAATAATTAATTCGAGAAAAATAGTAAGTTATTTGGGTTTTGAATTTGAATCTACTTATAAAATCTGTTTAATTAACGTCCAAAATACTCATATTGTCATATTGACAAAATATTTATATGGTCTGTATCGTCATTGCAATGTGTGTATATATACTCATATGGTCCGACAAAATTAGTATGCCTATATGGTCATGACAATACGTGTATCTCCCAGATACTCATATGGTCTGAATAAAAATAACCATCCTTGACAGCTTTATTTTTGATAGGTTTTCATTGTTATTTGAAAAAAGCGTATCAAAACTACGCTGTTGTCAGCAAACAAACTAGCAAACCACAGTTTTCTATAAAGGAACCGTGATTTTCAAGTTTGGTTTGATTTTAAAAGCTTTGACCAAACCAAAAAAAGACACTGGTTTGGTGTGCTCTGACCAAATATCTAAATCATAATAAGTAATTCAAGTAAAATAATTAGCAAATAAACTATTTGTTTATCGAGAGCGAATATCAAGAAAAATTTGGACGTTCTTTACTTCTTTAATTCTTTTAATCATCTACGCCTACTCATGGTTATATTTTAAACCAAGCTGCTGGATTGGTTCGCTCCAAAAAACAACTAGGGTACCGGGGCACTCATATAACACCAATCTAATATGATGGTAAATGTTTAAATCAGAATTCAAAGGTGATTATTATGAAATATTTCAGAAATTCTTTCACGTCGATTTTACAAATTTTCTGTACATGCTCGCGGTTTGCTCAGAGCAAACCAAACCAACCAAACTAAGGCACTGTTTTGTTTGCTTTTTCAAGTTTGGTTCGCTCTGACCAAACCAAACCAAACTAAGCATCTGGTTTACTTTTCGTGTAAACATAAATAAACTTCGGTTTGTTAAAGTGAATCAAGAAAAAGATAAGTTAACTTAGACCAAACTTCTGGTTTGCTTTTTTAGTTTTGTTTGCACACAGGTTAGGTTTGGATCCATCTGTAGGTAAATTGTGTTGTGTATTTGTTCATAATCCTCTGAAAAAATATACTAGTGACAAAATAGATACAAGAAAACATACTTTCATTGGAAAAAAATTCGATCGTCTCATCATTTTGTTAAAAATATTTTACAATGATGGCAATTTAGCTTACTTTGTGTTTCACAACTTACATTGAACATAAAATTATCATAAAATTGATAAAATTAAGGAATTCGTTTTTAATCATTCATATATGTATGTGTTGTCACTTTCAGATCTGAAATGTGATACAGCATTTCAAATGAATAGAGTTCCAGCAATAGAAAATAGGACCATCCCTGGTGTTATTGATCAAGAAATGAAAACACGAAGCATCGTTGAATGTGCATTAGCCTGTCGCCAATCGGATCAATGTGAGACGATGCGGTTTAATCTAATAAATTCCTCATGTGCAATCATCCGAAACGAAAGACAAGAAGTCATCCTTGTAGGACGTGAAATGGGAAAAGCCTTTAAATATAAGAATAGCTCAGGTAAATATTTATTCAGATTGCTTAAAATAATAAATAAATTGAAAAAAAATTCTCTTACTTACTTACTCACTAAGTCATGCTCGCGTATGCTTGTATATAATACTTTTGCCAAGTACATCCAGTATGTTCTTTCTTGAGTCCATGTCTTCGGTTCAATTCCCAAATTCACTTACGTTCTTTTATTTTTCTCTCTAATGATTTTTTCAACGTTCATTAGGCAACCTCTTTTCCTCTTACCTGCTGATGTCCATATCATTGCAACATATTAGACACATTTAGGATCCCTTTCAGAACATGGCCTAAACCAGCACTTTGATGATTTCTTCTAATGCTTGTATAGTATCGTTTTGATTCTGTGGTAAAGTCATTTGTTGGATATTCAATTTGGCCACTAAACTTTCAAGATTCTACTCAAACAGCTTCGCTGGAACATATGTAAAGCCACATTCAGGGTTGTCAAAAATGTCTAAAACATATAACAAATATAAATTAATAAATAGATAAATAATGTTGAAGAGGAACTATTAAATGTGTACTCACAAATGTTGAAAAATGTACATACATGTACATGTAAGTTTAATCTTCGAGACCGCATTATAATGTAACTTTAAATCTTTTCCGCATTACGTATAGTACTCGGGTCAAATTTATAACTTTGAATCTATTTAAATAAACTTATTACGAGACACATTGAATTAAAGATATCTTAAACAAGAATATGTCCGAAAGACATAATGCCCCATCTGGCAACATTTATTTTTTTCCGCAATCACTAAACCATGAGGTTGTTCCAAGAATATAATTTTATGCTGAATAACTGATTCATAAAATTTCATGGTACTATACTAACATCATGATAAAGTAACTTGAAGTTGAAAATGAATCAAACAGACACAGTGGCCGGCCTACCATACTACTAAAGTTGGTGTGGCACATGTTAGTTAGAAGGAATGGACTTAAAACCATTCTTCTATGAGTGGTCATTCATGCAAACAATATAGGTCACTGACAGCATTCGAAGCATGTATTGTACTTAGTGTCACTAGGTGCACCTACCATACCAATTTGGTTTATATGGCACTTGTCAGTTAAATGGAATTTAATTTAAACATTCTTCTAGCAGTAGTCATTTATGCAGAAATTATAGGTCACAACCAGCATCCGAAGCATGCATTGTGCTAAGCATCACTAGGTGTGCCTACCATACCAATATAGTTGATGTGGCATATGTCAGTAAGTGTGAATATACTTTAATTATTCTTCTGTAAATGGTCATTCATGCGGAAAATATAGGTCACATCCAGCATCCGAAGCATGCATGGTGCTGAACATCACTAGGTGCACCTACAATACCAATACGGTTGGTGTGGCACTTGTCAGTAAGTGGGACTTTGGAAATATTGGGATTTGGGACGAACGGACCCGAACACTATATGCCCCTCTACTTTCATAGATGGGCATAAAAAAATGAACTCAATCAAATATTACTTTTAAAAAAACAACCCTTAGGGGGCAGTAAGACATTATCACTTGGTAGCAAATTAGGCAAAGTTATTAACTGTTACAAAAGGATGGTATTGTATAATAAACTTTATGTATCGGACATCGTAACCTAATCTCGATAATCCCCAATTTTTGTTAATTATGCGCATGTCAGTTTTAATTTTTAACCCGGAGTCCAACATGTCCTTTGTTGGTCTGTAACTGTTGAAGTTGTGCTAAATTAAAATATTATCAATAAATCTAATTTGAATACATTTTCTTAATCCAAAAATAGCTCAAATTTTGCAGCTGGAAACTTTTCCACCACGTTTCTGATGTATACAAATTTTCTTTGACTGTAAAGGTCAAATATATAGCATGCGTAGCAGTAAAACTAAAGATGGCACCGTTCAAGAAAATTTTATATGGAACGCAAATAATGTCACCTCTTATCATTTTTAAAATTCGAACAACTTTTTTACAATGATTACCACTGAAATGAATAGTTAATCTATCAACTACAATTACAATGAATAAAAAAAGAAAACAAGACAACATAAAAATATTCCTCCTTTTCAAGTACATCCTATCATATAAATTAACTCACTTTGGGCTACTATCATGAATTAGTTATTTATATATGAGTTTTGTTTTCATTCCTTAGTCATTAAGACTATAATTGAGAGGTGGGGCTTTATTACTATATTTTTTAAAAGTGTTAGAAAGCAATTACATGTATTTCATTTATCTTTGATTCATCGATTTTTAGTTGGTGTCTATGCCCCCCCCCCCATAGTGTATTTTTAATTTAGAGGGAAAGTGTATAAATACGCACAAGTCGTCTTAAGTTATCGAGAATCGGCAAAAAAAACTTCCTTTAAGGATATAGGAGCATCTATGATCAAGGAATACACTCATGTTCTCATAATAGCTATTTATAGTTTTAAAAATCCTTTTTAAATTGATATGCATTATGGCAGCTTCACGTCTTTGCCCTCTACCTAAAAACTGATCAAAAACACATGGCTCATTGTGGCGTGATTAAGGGGGGAGTACCAATATACATGTACCATATCCACATATTAAGTTCTTCATCAAAATACCCATATCTAAAAAGAGTTTTCCAATGTCCCATATCCCTGTCAGTTAAATATCTTCCATCATGTGCTTGTATATAAATACGGGATTTCTATCTCTCAGATGAGCACAGATGTTGGTTTGACAAAGAGTTTGATAATGTCATCCCTCCCGGATTTGACAAAAAGACGATTTTGTCTTTGTCTTTTCAGTTTTATGATGTTGATTACCCATTTGGTACACCTTTTCTTCTTTCCAAATATCACGAAAAAAAAAATTAAATATCCCATATCCTAAAACATCATACAGAGCCTCAGACATGTAACTGCATAATATAAAACATAGCCTAGTCAAAAGACAAGGTATGATTAGAACCTAATTTTGTACCTAAATTTTGAATAATTAAAACGAGCAGAAAATATGTAATATATACTTTAAATAAGTAAAAATTTATCATATCAAAATGATTTTTTTGAAAGTCGTCCTTTGTGATGTTAAAATAATTGTCTATGGTTGCTTAAAAATTGTAATATGTTGAAAAACCGTTGCAAAACCTGCAATTTCTGAGTGGATTTTGGCAAATTATTTATTCGAGCAAATGATTCTTTTTAATACAGAAACTAAACACAAAAATATATTTGTGGTTCTTTGTGTAGCTCATAGTAAAACTTGTCAAAATCAACTTTAAATTTGCATGATTTTAGCACTTATTTCAGGAAAGTGCATTTTTTCTTAGAATTTGATGAGGTCACTTTGATATAATCAATGACCTCGAGATTTTGTGAAAAAATACGGTTATTTTACTAAATTGTGTTGTTTATTTAATATCTGATCTAGAGTAATTTCACCTCTTTTCAATATATATTTTTTAAAAATATGCCGAATTTAAGGGCCAAGTTTAGCATCTATCATATCTTGTCCTTTCCTCCTGTGCTCATCTGTATAACAATACCTATATTGGGAAAATTTTCCTAATGAATAAATAGATAAAGGATTAAATAATGAATAAGCAAGCAAAAGAAATCTCAAACCAAACAATACATGAAATTGATCAATTTATATGTAGGAAAAAAAAACGGAGAGACGGAATCGCAGTCGTGGACATCGTAAATACAATGCCTCAAATTGTGATGTATCAATCAATGAATTACTACCGTTTGTCCAAAAACCTCTAGGTATTCATCATTTTTGAACTAAATTGTATTCTATTCCCTTTTCTTAACTCAATACTTTACAGAAAAAAAATGTCTTCAAACCCCAGTTGTTAATTGATATTGTGCAGTTTTTGTGTTTCCGTGTTTTATATGCTGTCCTTGTTTGTTTGTACTAGGTTTGTCTCTGCCCTTTCGGACTTTGACATTTGGATGTCCCATTGGTACCTCTGCTTTTTTCAAAATGAAAAATAAGTGTGGCGTTATAAAGTATGCAGATATATAAATGTTTGATTTTTCATGATTGAAACACAACAATTTCTAATTCCTTGTATAAAACTAAATTTTCGGTTTTTATATAAGGATATTTAAAATATTAAGTATTTATCTTCAATTTATAGCTTCGAGCAAGTGTACACACGATGGATATCAATATGTTTGGGAATTGGATTTCTGTGTAGATTTTGTCAAAGGACAATTCACCTGGTTTGAGGCAAAGGACAGCTGCGAAAATGAAAGAGGGAACCTAATAAGCTTTGATTATTCCATTAAAGAAATTATAACCATGCCTTACTTGATTCAGGAATACGGTTGGTTTATAACTTTGGAAGTAGCGAGTAGTGGCAGTTTTAGAAATAATGTAAAACGCAAAACAGCAGCAGCACCCACTGGTCACATTGAAGGCTGTTGGTTTTTTGTTTTTCAAACTGCCACTGAAACATTTAATTTTAATTGCGTACACTTATTCGCAAATATCTTTATATAAAAAAGCACTTTTTTAATATAATACCACGTTAGTAACCATGTTTTAAAAATGCGAGGCGTAACCAGTGATTTGATAAATCATGATTTTTACAGAACATATTCAAGAAAGAGTTACAAGTAAATATAATTAAATGGACAATACTATTTCGACAAAAAAAAAGGCTGACCGAAAAATACATTATCCATAGCCTCCATTTAAAAACGGTTTAAACAAAGGTTCAAAGCCAGTAATTATTTTTTTTACGATAGGCATTTTAGGAATATGGTGGATAGGCTTATCTGATTATGCAGAGGAGGGGAACTTCACATGGGTAACAGGCACAAGACTTGTTACCTATTCTAACTGGAGGAAAAATCAGCCTGATAATACTTTTGTTGGTGAATCTGGTAATTTGCCAGCAAATTGTGTTTGTACCGAATGGAAAGATGTTAGCCAATCGTATGGATGGTATGACAAGTACTGCAATTCTACGCAAAAGTACATTTGTGAGAGACAAAAGTATGTGTAAACTGAAAAAAATGAAAATGACATCATATCCTTTAAAGACTTCAAAACATCTATGTCATATGGGAGGTATTTGGTTTCACTATGAACCAAAATAATGACTGACATTACCATATACAGTTACAATTCGATTTAATATGACTGAAATGAACTGTAATTTACCACAAATTATCTGTAAAATGCTGATTTGATTTGAAGCAATATCTTCAGTAATTATCAATTTCTGTATTTTTACTGTTTTCAATTGTCCTGAACTGTAGCAGATGATGTCAGTTTATATCAGTCAATTTTGTGATTTGTAACAAATCATGACAGTCATTTTAAATATTTACCTTGATTTAAAATCACTGATATGGTATGTAACTGTCATTGTCAGTCATTAACATAACTTTACCTTGATTTAAAATGACTGAAAGGGATTAGTGGATCATACATCTTCAGTCAATGTCAGTCATTTTAGATCAAAAGTCATTTTATTCGTGGGGTACCAATTCTCGTTTCGTGGGAGGCCTTGAAATTGATACCTCACGAGAAGTAAGTTTAGCGTTGTTGTGTATGTTACAGACTTTAGAACAACAAATTATTCAATCGACTATCCGACCCTTTTTAAACAAACCACGAAAATTGGTACCCACGAAAACAAATGAATCCACAGTATATATATTTGCGTACTTGCCATGGGTGGCAATATAGGGAGGTTATTCAGGGGCGGATCCAGAGGTCCATGAAAAGGGGGTGGGGCGTAATTCATATACATGTCAGATTTTGATGAAAATTTAAAGTGGCTTGGTCAATTTTATACAAAAAAAATAAAATTTCTCAATCAAAGGGGGAGCGTACCCTAAATCCGCCCTCTAAATCCGCCACTAGCATTAAAGGAATAAAATAATACATTTTAAAGAAGACTATTCATAATATTATTACTTAAATGTATGATATAAACAAATGTAAACTTTAACAGGTACATGTGACAAAAAACCCCGAGACAATAAGGATGCATGCAATCAATTTTAAGAGATGACATCATATATAATGTAGCTGAACAAAATTAAATAAATGTGCATGCTTTTTCCTTTGTTTTTTTTTATGATACATGTACAGTATAATTGTTTAGTGTTACTAGTATATAACATTAGTGTAATTATATCTATCCAACGTTTAGCAAACAAAACAGTCGGAATTATACATGCAAAATTTGGATAATATATACTTTAGTCTTAAGGAAAATTGCAAAACTTAAAAATATTTCAGTTAAGTAAAGGACCGACTATTGAGGTTGAATAGATGGGGTCATTTTTTGTTTGTTCAGATCTGATTTTTTTTCAGGAAAAACGCTTTAATTTTGTGTCATTATAAGCTTTGATTTATAAAGAAGAAATTCATCTTAGTTTTATGTTTGCTTAACCTCTGCTACAATTCTTTTCATCAATAATATGTTTAAATAATATTTTGGGAAAGAAACTTGGCTCTCTTCAAGTTATGGTAGCACCATACAAAGGTTGGATTTAGTCCGATCATCACACTTTAAACCAACATAACTTTCTTATTATTTCACCAATTTCACTAAATGAGACACCATTGAAAAGAAGAAATGTTACAATAAAAACAAAAGAAATGACTGTTCAAAAGTAAAAATTTCAACATAACTGACTCAAATGAAATTAGCTCTCCCAGCATTACAAATATCTCCTGAACACTAATATTTTCTGAATCAACACTGCATGACCTCCAAAACCGTGTCTCAGAATTTTCCTATCACATTCCATTCTCCACTTAAGCAATATTTTGAGTACAAGGCTTTATTGCATAAGGGATCACTATATTGAATGTGCCATAAAATATTTTCTTAAGCTTTAATCTAAAATCTGAGACACTTTTTTGTTTATAATTAACCTTTTAATAGCATATCCAAAATATAGCACCATTGGGGTATCCATCTGGGAGCTTAATTCGATCAAACTTTATTTTTTGCATGACAAATGAAAGTGGAAAACCCCCAAAATATCCAATTTCTACTCTGAGCCCCATTTTCTAGATCAAATAGCATGATTCTACATGGGACCATTGTAAAATTCTAAGATAATCATATATCAACACCTATTTGACCTATAAACCGAGTTTCATCCGCATAAACATTAAATATAGCCCGATACGCATAATTCCCCTACACTGTCTGAAGAATTTGCGGGAAATATGACATCATATTGACCTTATTTCAGGTCAGTTGTTTACTGTAAAGGGCAAGACTCCTCCTTTACTGACCAGATGGTTCCACTTTTGATTGTCTATCTTATAATTTATCTTCAAATGACTGGTCAACAGTCATAAAACTTTCCAGCTGTTATAGATAAGCCCTACCCTCATGATTTATTGACAGCTTAAATTACATGACATTGTGCGTTTTTTTTATTATTTAATTATCACCATAGCTCATTAATTATAGGGTGTACTGAAAATGTTTTTGCACCATTTGAAAAGGAGTTTTAAGTAGTATATAAAAAAGTATAAATAAAAATTTTGATAAAATTTAAGCACTTTTGTATGGTGCTACCTTACAATGGTTCCTTCAATATAGCATTTAAATGTCTTGTGTATGGAAATTATGTGATAAACCGATTATGACCCATTTTTTACAAATCAAGACACAACTGTATATAATGCCTTATATGAAAGTCATGGATATGGACCTTATGTCGTAATTTACTCCAGTATATTCAATCATGAAGCAACTTAGCATTGAAATTTAGAGTAGACTGTGACTATTTTTTTGAATTTCTTTTCTCAGAAATGAAAATTTCAACAAAGTTATAAAAATTATCATTCTCCTTTTTATAAAAGACTTTACATATTGCATTTTAGTCTTGGGCAGATGCAAGACGGCGAGCAGTGACCTCTGGTTATGCTGAAGACTGTTGTCTTTTTCGATTGTGATTGTTTTTTTAAATTGCTGTTTCTTTACGTTGGTTTTGTCGTGTACATTCCTCATTTCTATACTACTTATGTCAAAGTCAAAGGAATCATGTATAGAAAGGTTGTAAATATAATAAAGTAGCTGGATCGAATAAAGGTAACAACAAAATTACCGAACTTGATTAATTTCAATGTCCAAAAAAAAGAAGACAAAACATTGAAGACATACTGGTGGATAAATACAGACCTTAATGGTTAAGACTTTAACATGCATTTCAAATGAAATCATGGGTTGACCAGGAACCAAACATCCCTCTTCCGTTGCGACTTTAGGGTACGGTAGTAACACAAAGCAGAATATAAAAATAGAAAAAAAGTCTAAAACACAGAAAATGGAGAAAATGATCACAATGGACCTGATTTTTGACAGGCATTTAAAAGAAAGGGTGGATTAATACATGTTAACAGAGTTTAAAATGTCAGATGATACTTTATAGATGTAAAAGCTTATACATGTAGAAGTCACCCTTATGGCTTAAGAACAAGCTGAGTTATTCATTATCATGGGAGCATCTTGCTTGATAAACAGACCACAATATGAAATAAATGTAAACTAATAGCAAAAAATATTTCCGGACACTTGAGGTCTTGGTGGTTGACTATAGAGACTCTTGGTTGCTAGTATGTACATGCATAAAAAGAAACTAAATGGAGCCTTTTACAAAGTATATGTCGCCTGTATATCTATATATTTTTGGAAACAAGAAGTAGACGAGTTTAAGGTATTAAATCGCTTTATACCATAGAAGCCTCACGCAGTGATTTAAAAATCTTAAATATTCGTCATACAAGAAGAAGTTACATTTTGTGCATAAAATGCTTTACACCATGCTAGTGTCAACAGCCTGTTGCTGTTGCTTGGAAAAATGTGAAGGACATTTATATTCAAGTCCTTGATTTACAAAATCTTACGTATTCGTTACAGAGAAAGAGGTTCATGAAATTATTTTACACCAAACAGCATAATACTTAATTATGAAACTGAGTGTAAAGTTGCAAGAGCCTGCTGATTTAAGAGCCACTCTTCATAAGAACAAAAACGGCTCGGACATAACATGTCACAGATTGTGATGATTTTTATTTTACATTTTTTTTAAACATACTGAAAACAAAATTAACCTCAGTTCATCTTTATTGACCATCGTTGGCATGGCAACTACATCGGCCATTTGGAACACTGAATACCCTATAATAGGCAATATTTCATTAAGATTTTTTATGAAAGGATGAAAAGCTATCAAATCAAAATTATCTTGGGTATTATTTACACCCTTAGGTACGATACTATTTAAAACGTTTTGAGTTTTACATATCAATGGCATGGTAATAAAACTGATTATCTAATGCAAATTATGAGGTACTTCAAAGGTCAATTCATTGTAAAATTGTTTTCATTTGGCATGTGCTATAAGAAGCTTTACGAAAAATATGGTTACCTGTCTATTTTAAGGAATTTTAATTTATATAGCTTGTTTTAACTGGCTTACATGGTTACAAATGTAAGCGCCATTTAAAAAAAAAATTCTATCAATGGGCTTTGATGTTATTTTACTGTAAAAAGGTAAAAAATGCCAATATTTCAATGAAACCAATACACATTTAGATTATTATATTTTGTGGTAGATAATCAGCTTGATCATGATGTCAATAATATGTTAAACTTAAAACTTTGTTATCGTCAGGGTGTTCATTATACACATATTTTTTTATTTGATAGATATTAATCTTGTTATAAAAAACAATTTAATGAAACCGGTGCTTGGTTTCAATGTTTTTGATATTAGAACTTTTCTTTCAGTACGTTCGTTTTTTCGATCTTCAATTATATTTTTGAACGCGAGTTTACTCCTTGAAACATGAATTTACCGCATTACTGAATTAATGGAGAAATTGATATATTCATATCGAGATTGGTGGTTTTTTTTTTTAAATTGGTACCGAATCCCTTATGCTATTTCATTTAAATTTATTTTGGATAGAAAGATGAAGTTGATCAAGCAATACGGCTACGTACTTTATTAATTTTAGAAGCTGTCCCTGACTTTTCAAGTACACGTTTATATAAATCTAGTAAGACAACTTCAAGGAACACTCAAATCGAGTTCCATAATTTTCACAAACACAATAGCTTAAAATAAGTTGTTAGATGTTTTCTATTTATTTTTTTAAACGGGCTTTAGTCCTATTGGTCTTAAGAAAACAAATATTTCAAAATATTTTTTTTAGAGTAAGTAAAAATAATTGGAATCTACTTGTGTGTACCCTGGAGACAAGATTGACCTTTCAATAATTTTCATAATTTTTGTGCAGCATATTAAGCGAAAAATGCTATTAAGTGTTGAAACATTTTTATGAATTACTGTCAACGTACTTATTTTCGCGAGTTATTTATTTTAACGTATTTCGCGGTCAGGCAACTTTCGCAAAATTAAATACATTCTAAAAGAAATAATACATGTATGTATGAAATTAATAAAAAATACTTAATAGAAAATGCGAAGTTAAATACCTGTAAACTTAGACAAACTTGT
Source organism: Arcuatula senhousia (assembly GCA_963971305.1). Lineage (NCBI taxonomy): Eukaryota > Metazoa > Mollusca > Bivalvia > Mytilida > Mytilidae > Arcuatula > Arcuatula senhousia. The sequence continues at coordinate 19,313,342 of OZ020315.1, forward strand.
AAAATCGTGAAAATAATTACATGCGGAAATAAGTAAGTTTAAAGTAAACATACTATATTGTATGTTTTGGCAAAGGGTCTGAAGAGCTATCGCCCACAAGTATGAAACGGAACCATATCATAATATGATCATGGTCGCTGTGTAGGACTATTCCAGAACATTATTAAAGAGGTAACTGGACTTAAATTCTGAAATTAAATCATTGTAAAACTGATCGATCTTTTGTACGATGTCGAATAAAAACGGAAAAATGTAGAACCTTTGCACAAATCTATAAGAGTGTTCATGAGGGTAAGGACTTTCGCTTTTCATACATGATAAGTATAACTTATAACCCAAGGTTAGCCCGCTCCGGCATCAACACTTTTCTGTTGACGAACACTTCAAAAGCTATAAATTATCCGTTTAAATTTTAAAATTGTCAAAACCCTAAGTTTCTTCCTACCTCAGACATAGGTTGGACTTAGTCGAAATTTGGTTTCTAGTTTTTGGCATTTGTAAGGTATAATTGTTCTATGTTCTTCATATTCATATAGTGTTTGGCATTTTTAAATGTTTGGTAGAGCGCCTCTGATGAGTCTTGAATAGACGAAACGAGCGTCAGGCTTTACAAAATTTATTTGTCTGGAACTTTGTTGTAATTTATATGCATAACTGCAGACGAGGCTTCTAACACCATCGTTGTTTTATGGAAAACATAGTATTACAACTGTTTGATCGAAAAACTAGGCATTGATGGTACACAGGCAAAATTTAGACATACGTTTGACGAACGTTTATAAAAACGTGCGTCTGACGTAGTGCATAAACGTACGTTAAACATACGTTTCTAACTGCTGTACGGCAAACGTACGTCAAATTATTGTAAAAACATATGTAAGACGTACATTTTTTAACCGTGCGGTAAACGTACATTTACCATACGTCAGACATATAGTTTCCTAAAATGTATGAAGTTAGTAAGTTATTTATTTAGTGTGTTTTATTTTGAAATTGAAATATTGCCAAGATAAATTTTTAACGTGCGTCAGACGTACACGGTTAGAAACGGCAATTTAATATGCGTCAGATGACATGCGTTTAACGTAAGCCAGACGCACGTTAAACGCAGTCAACATTTTGCCTGTGTAGTATCTCCTCAAGTGCTTCATATACACTCGGACTTCGTTTAACAAATATATGTTATAACAAAATTTTAATGGATCAATCTCGATGTCCCAGAGAAAAGACAAAACATAGAAGACACACAGGAATAGTTATAGATCGCAATGGTCCTGACTTGGTGCAGGTATTTTAAATGAATTTGTTGTTTAAACAATGTTAAATGGCGCGCCAAACTCTTTCTTGCAATGCAATCTTATGGACCGGTGGTAACACACAATGAAACACGGTTGTGAGGACATAATTGGAGCAATAAGATGACCATCTCAGTACAACAAAGAATAAATTATTGCTAACCATTACTCCTTAATGTCCTCTATAAATCTTCATTTGAAGAAAGAAACAAAGATTTATTATATTTTTGTATTGGAAACTTTAGATACATGAAAAATGGTTAAGAAGAAAAAAAATATAGTTTGACCATCATCTTGTTCTACCATAAATGTCAATTCAACTTACGAAAGTTATGATTTCTGTTAACAAGAGGCTCCCAGGAGCCTCAATTGCTCACCTGAACTACACAGATACATATATATATATAGTAGATATTATTGTGCTTGTCCATATGCAATTTAAATTTCTGAAATATCTTGGTTAGTTTTCAAGATATTGGGCTTAATAAGTGCAAAATTGGGCAAAAAGTACGAAAAAGGGCAATAACTCCCACATCAGCAGTCAGATCTTTTACAAAATTTCAGGACAGGTACATCTTAATATGTTGATCACTTTTGATTCCCATCAAAATTTTGATATCTGTAACCATTTTTGAGATATTAGAAAAAAAACTGCAATTTACCCCTATGTTCTATTTTTAGCCATGGGGGCCATATCTTTTGACCAATCAAAAATCTGAACGATAGAATTGTATTAAACAACTATGCCAAGTTTGGTTGAAGTTGGATGTATGGTGTTAGACAAGTTAATCTTTGAAATTCAGGGGAAAAGTAATGAAAAATGGTAAATTTTGACGCTTTAAGGGCCATAACTCCTAAAAGAAATGGTTCTACAGCTTTGACCTAATACATTAATTGTAGATCTTGATGTGCTTAATCATATGCAATTTGAATTTTTAAAATATCTTGTATAGTTTTTAAGATATAAGGCAAAATATGTGCAAAATTTTGAAAAAATCCAGAAAAAGGGCAATAACTCCTACATTGGTTGTTGGATCTTCTTGAAAATTTCAGGGCATGTAGATCTTGAGGTGCTGATCACTTTTACCCACGCCAGAATTTTGATATCTGTGACCGTTTTTGAGTTATTTGCAAAAACACTGCATTTGACCCCCCTGTTCTATTTTTAGTAACATCGGCCATGTTATTTTACGAATCAAAAATCCGAACGATAGTTTTGTACACATAATGCCACTAAACAACTATACCAAGTTTGGTTGCAATTGGACTTACGGTGTCGGACAAGTTAACGTTTGAAAAATTGTTTACAGACGACGACAGACGACGACAGACGACAGACGACGACGACGACGACGACGACGACGGACGCCAAGTGATGGTAAAAGCTCACATGGACCTTCGGTCCAGGTGAGCTAAAAAAGGACAACAAGCATGATATGAAACTTTATTCTCGACATAAAATAAAGTACATACGAATTTTAAAGACCATAGCAGATTTTTTGGAAAATTCTGATTCCCGATCATTATGCGTTATTTTGAGCCGCTTTTTGGTCCCTGATTTTTAAACACAAAACAAGAGGTCGCACACAAAATCAATCCAATTATTTTTTTTAATGTCCAAGAAAAAACATTAGATGATAAATACTAAGATGTGCCATCAATCAATTAATACAAGAAAATGCTCTGTCTGATCGAATAATCTCCTCTACCAGAAAGTTATACCAGAAAACCAACCAGACCTCAATCAATAATATTCGAGCAGAGCCAGTCTTCGTTTGAATGGACCAGACGACCAGGAATTTCATTATCCTCGGCAACCTCTGGTTCACCAGCAGCGGTAATATACCCAGTGGTTTCAAAATACAAAAACAGAAACAGGTATACAAACGGGGAATTTGGTTATGCTGTATATGCATATTCCAAGAAGAAACCTATCTTCAACAGCATTTAAATCAAAACATTGGAAGGTCCAAAAAAAGTATTGAACAAAAAGTACTCAAAATCAAATAAGATCGAACAGGAAAACGAAATCAAGTACCGAAGGTATCGACTATGTGCAGTACAATGAAAGTAACTTGGTGTTTGTTTTTTTTTTTTCTATACAATTTGAAACATTCAATCGGGAATTTCAACAGAAAATTATGGTAAATTCAAAATACGTATACGAAAATGGTTATAAAAACTAATTATTTGAGTTTGTTAAATGCTGTATCTTCATATTTCAAGGAGTAACTTCTTATCAGCAACATTAATTTTGAATCAAAACATTGGAATGTCAAAACTAAAAGTATTGAACAAAATGTACTATAATGTTCGAACAGGAAAGCCAAATCCAGCACCAAAGATATCGATCATGTGCAGTACAATTTTAACAACAAAAAAGTATTGAAATTTATGTGTAGTAAAATTTTAACAACGAATAAGTATCAAAATTCATGGCAAATTCGTGTCAGACAGACATGTGGTTACCGTTGGGGAACTCTTAATCATATGTTTCACAATGTTAGTGTTGTGATTAGAAAATTGAACAAATTAAATGATATCTGCCCCAATAGAGATATTATTACTGAATAGTGTTCGCATCTTTCTGATGGTGAACCATTTCAATGATGTTTCAAAAAAAATGTCTGCAAATTGGAATGAAAAAAAATTGAAATTTTACTACTAGTCATGGATTAAATCAACGCTTTCTATATCTATTTGACTGAATGTAATGAATGATCAAAATACAGGTTTTTTTAAGTCAGTTACGAACAAAATTTCTCTAAATGTTTTTTTTACTAAGATGTTATTTTTACACATTTCTTAATTCTACAAAAACAAGCCCAAAATGATTTTATCAAATGCTCATCAAATTTCTCTTATCTAATTTTTAATTTCTATAATGTCAAATGTGAGAATGTCAAACTCAAGACAACTAAGCACGTTTTTAATATGAAATAGAAAAGTATTTACTTATTAGTACTAAATGACCTGTTTTAAATGCAAAAAAAAATTGGAGCCCAATTCAGTACCTTTACCTTTTAAGATATAAAACGCACATTAAAATGGAAATACGCTCTTATTTTATTTTCAAATGTAGTTTCTTAATATTAAAAACGAAAGAATATGAAGTATGTGCCAGAAAGACACGATCCACATATTGAAATGTTTTTGATAAATGTACAAAAGCAAAATTTCACTGCATGTGAAGCGGTTTTCTGAATTAACCTTCATCAGACACGCTAGGAGTAGAAAACTTAGAAAACTGGTCGAATATTAGATTTGATAAAACAAAAACAGAAGCCAAAAATATTACAACAATGATCAGACAGATAAATTTATCAATTTTAAAAGAAATAGCCAAAGGTTGTCAGGAATTGTTTAGAATAATATTTGGACTTCGAATTCCACTGGTTTTAGCATCACAATCTGATATCAATTAGCTAATTTACCTCTTTTATTCTTGAAGAACTTTTTTTAACCTTTTTTAAAGTTTTATTACATCCTATATATTCTATAATAAAACTTAACAGCATTTTAATAAAAATGCTTAACCTGTGAAAACTAAGCGAAAAATCCGACAGCCGAAAAGGCTCAGCAATAATTTGCATAACGTAAATGCAGAATTAATCTCAAGAGCGTCAAGCAAACGAAAAACAATCAATGCAATAACATTTAACTGTAGTTTGAAGGGAGAAAAAACAAACTTTCACAACTGGTTAATTGACACAAGGTAAAACTCATAGAACACGATGAGAGATGAATTGAAAACAATCTCTGTAAACAACAATTTAGATTTTCGTCTGGTTTTCAAGGTCTCATTGAGGTATCTTTGAGATGGTTGAAAATTGATATTAATAAAAAAAGGGTTTTTTGTTCCTACCTGTGAAATTATCACCCGGAACCTTTGTTATAAGTCACTGGTGGAAATAATTCAAAATTATGTTAAACGTGACGGTAAGTGTTTGTTTTGTTTTGTGTTTGGCTTGTTCTTGTACTGATATGATCACTTCAGTATCCCTTTTATGTCTACACAACAGAGTAGTGTTTTGAATTACTACCGGACCATAAGATCGCAATTGAAGAGGTAGGTTTTGCGCCCTATAAAACCTTGTGTTTTGACATTTCTGTAAAAAGACAGGATTATTACGATATAATTTTTCCGGAATATGTTCATTGTTTTGTCTTTCCTCTAAGACATTGAGTTTGATCCTCTAAGTTGGATAATTTTGTTATAACTTTTAACTAAGTTATTGAAAACAAATATTTTTAAAGCTTTAGAGAAAAACATAAAGAATGTGAAGATACTGTTCACAAGTTTAACCAATAACCAGATTTGCTGAAATCCTTTCATAGAAGAATCCGTCTTTTTTTTAAATGCTCTTTCAGGACTTGGATAAGAAACCTTTAATTAAAAGAACAAACATAAACAAATACAAGAGGGGTCGAAGATCACAATGGTCCTGACTTATTGTTTTATAACATAGACTCAGTTTAATTGTGTGGATTTTTTTCATGATGCTTTTATAGAATGATGTTTGACAGGTTAAACTTTAAACTTTTCAGTTGCATTTGTGCAGTGGTGCAAGTTTAAACCCAAAGTATCGAGTACAAGTAAGTATAAACAAGGCTGCTACATATTCACATATCTGGACAATCAGAGAATCGAAAGAGCTGAAAATTATATATAACCAGGGGTGTTTTTTGATAATCAAACTGGGGCCAGGTTTTCAAACGTATCTTAACAGTTATGACATCTTAACCCATACAATTTAAATGGACAAATCGATGTCACAATCGTAAGACACATTTGAAAACCTGGCCCCTGATTTACAACCTCGCAATCATACATTTTATTACAGCGTTTCTTAGAATTAACATAAAGGTGTTCAAGGAATGAGGATTGAATATTTCATAACACATCACAACAGTGTTATAGCCTTTAGCTGATTGTATGAAAACATATACTTATCATTTATGAATTGCATAATGTAGATAATGTTTTTGATAATTTTAAACGGATTTCCTTTCTATTTCAGTACACATCTATATTTTTAGAATTATTTTGTATAGCATAATTCTTCTATGGAATATTTTCCCTCTGCTGCTAAAATAATTTTTTTCTTAAAAAAACAACTTCAAAATATTTTTAGGAAAAACAAGCCCCCAGTTTAAAGTTAAATGGTAAGCCCCTCTCGGTTAAAAACACATTAACTATCTTGAGTAGTAAAAAGAATAATTGGACTTAATACGCGTGTACCTAGTGATGCTACTGCATGACAATACGCTTAGAGATAAATAAAACAGCTATTATTTTATTTTTTTATAATTATTTATTTATATGGTTTTTTTCTCAACAACAAAAAATGAACATTTTTATTTTACCGAAATGGATTTGTTACTTGAAAAAAAATCATAAACACAAATAGCCCGTACCAAAAAAGATACGAAAATAAAATGATAATAGCTTGATTTGAATTGATGATTTTATTTTACATTGTAGTATCTACATTTTATACTATCAAAATAAAGAAAGAAAGCAAATAATATCCAAACAGAATCTAACAGAAAGATGAACATTAAAAAAAACATCATCAGAAAACGATAAAAAAACGTTTGTTAATTGTTACAGATCATTTTTGTGAACTATATATGTACATTTATTGTCATGTTACTACCCTTCTAACAAAACGTTAATGAATAATGTGGAGTGGTTGGTTACAAAATAGCAATGATGTCAATGGCCATCAATAAGATCGCTTACTTGGTACAATTAGGCTAAAGTGAATTCAAGATTAAGATTATGCTAATATAGGCAGCTGAATGGAATATAAATGAAAACATGTTTATTTGAAAATAATAACAAATGAAAACAACATCTTTCCATATGATTTCAATAATAAAATGCGCTTTTAAATTTTTGGTAATGCAAATAAAGGAAGCAACACAAATCTGAATTTGGATGATCAATTTTATATTTCCAAGATGAAAAGACAAAACAAGACAACGACATACAATTTAAAATGGAAGATCACAACAGTACTGACTGGGCATTCAAAAGAAATGGTTGGTTTTACTAGAAATTAAATACTGTACAATTATTCATTTTCGTAGGTATTAAACTTCGTGGTTTACATAAAAACACAGTTCGTTAGATTTTTAATTTCTTGGTTTGCACATATTGCTTACAAGCAATGTAAAAATAATACTTCGTGGTTGGCCTTTACGCACGAAACAACAAAAATTGGTACCTCACGAATGATAACGAAACAACAGTAATAGTTTCCCCCCACAAATATTGTTATATCGGTTAATCAGACTTTAAATTTCAAATGCCTCATATAATACAATATTCTTACTTATCAAGTTTATTCAAGATTATCTCTTTTTTAGAATAAATCAATCATATATTTCCTCCTCTACCGATCACCTTACGAATAATAATTCAAATGCAGCTGAAACCATTTCAAGCGAAATTAGAAAAAGTATTGAACCAATATTTTGATCCGTTTAAATAATGATTTGTATATACCTAATTATTACAACTTCTTAACAGAGACAAACAATATAAACACAAGCAGTGTACTTTAGAAGTGTCGTTTTATATACACATATCCAAGCAAGCAATTAATGGTCCCTTGTCCTCGTGTAAAATGTTTTTATTTTAGAATGAATCATAGGTTGGTATTGAAGTAATACATAGATCAAAAAATAACTTTTTCAACTAAAGATATAAAACTTCAATAAAATATTAGATGTCTGAAGTATAAGTGAATCCTAAAATATTGACATCATTTGTCAAAGTCTTTTGTTTTGGGTAATTTTGAAATGCCTTCCTTTCCGGTTGAAAACATGTTATCGACTGTTCTTAATTTTGTGATCGATTTGAAGATAGGGTTTTATATTGGATTTTTTAATTTAAAGAAAGTTTACAGTTATCATAAATATAATTCAATTTTGCGAGTGAAATATAATCATTAAATGAGTTAATCTGAAATTTTTACATAGATTGTCTTTTTTTCATGTGTTTTGTTTTCTTTCATTTCAAGTCTTCAATCCGTAAACGTCATTTAACGTTTTGCATGTGAATTCAACTGCCTTTGTTTGACCAATTAGACAAGTCTACAAATTTTAACAAACATGAATATGGAATGTTAATTTTTTAATATTCATTAGAAAACACTATATAGAAAACTTAATCTATTCGTAACTCGAACTCTAACTTAACTTGTTGAGTCGTATAACTCGATCATTAACATTAGAATCAATACTTCGAGTTAACTTATATTTCAACTCGTACTCGAAACATTACTGAAAACTAATTCGAGCTCAAACCTGAACCCAACACGTAATTTGAACTTTAGCTTGAACTCTTAATCTAACTCGACCTTCAACTGAACTTGGGTTCGGGAGTGACAAGCCTGAAGTTCTTCAATTGTTCAAGTATGTCGTCCTTGTCTTGCCTTTTCTCTTTGACATTGAGATTGATCCTGCAAGTTCGGTAGTTCTGTTATTAGCTTATTTGAGTGTCAAATGTTCAAACATAGTCATGTAGATCACGAACAAAAAGAAAACACAAAACACTAAATAAACCAAACGGAAATCAATGACTCAGTCGTACTAAGAGTGAACTTAGGTGCTCCGTAAGAGTAAACGGTTCCTGTCTGCTATAGCACACCCGTTGCGTTACGAATTTGCAATTCAATGTTTCAAATCCGATAAAGAAAGACAAATCAAATTCTACGACAAACCAACCTCTGCACTCATTTGAGAGATAGAAATCTCATATTTGTCTACGAGTGCACGGTGTCTACCGTATTTCTTGAGTGAAGACAGCAACCGTGGAGTAGCATAACCCGGTGTTAGCAATTTTTATGTCAACGCGAAACCTTAATCTTTTATATTTTTATTTAAATCTTTTTATGGACCATGAATAAAAAATTGAGGTGGTCAAAAAGAAAACATTAAATAAGAAATTAATGAATATGAATTGCGACCCTGGTTTTATTTTGTAAAGTTGGTTAATGATAAAGGTTATGCTTATAAATATGATATAAGCATTTATTAGAAAAACTATAAATTCAAATTCAAATTTATTTATTGCATGAACACAATTACAATTACAAATACCAAAACGCGGGTATGAACGGTTAATTTTGATATGCTATATATCGATATTTCAAGGAGTAACCTCTCATCAGTAGCATTTAAACCAAAACATTAGAAGGTCAAAATCCAAAACAGTTGAAAACGAAAAGTACTCAAAACCAAAACGTTCGAACAAGGAAGTCAAATCCAGCACCGAGGATATCGACCTGGTGTTTTTATCAATTTTGAATTTAACAAACGGAAATTTCAGCGACAATATGGTAATTCGTGTCAGACAAGTCTGACTACCAGGCTTGTGATTATCCTCGGGGACCTCTGGTCCACCAGCAGCGGTTATCGCCCAGTGGATTCAAAATTACAAATACCAAAACGCGGGTATAAACGGTTAATTTTGATATGCTATATATCGATATTTCAAGGAGTAACCTCTCATCAGTAGCATTTAAACCAAAACATTGGAAGGTCAAAATCCAAAACAGTTGAAAACGAAAAGTACTCAAAACCAAAACGTTCGAACAAGGAAGTCAAATCCAGCACCGAGGATATCGACCATGTGCATTACAAGGAAAGAAACCTGGTGTTTTTATCAATTTTGAATTTAACAAACGGAAATTTCAGCGACAATATATTAGAAATTTTATGGTAATTCGTGTCAGACAAGTCTGACTACCAGGCTTGTGATTACCCTCGGGGACCTCTGGTCCACCAGCAGCGGTTATCGCCCAGTGGATTCAAAATTACAAATACCAAAACGTGGGTATAAACGGTTAATTTTGATATGCTTTGATATGCAATAATTGGTTTATGGCACATACACAAGGGATAATAGAAATATACATGTATTAAAACATAATATACACAATACTGAACTTCAAACTTATCTAAATGAAAATGCCATAATTTTCCATGTTGTTAAAAACTGCATGTTTTCAAATCTTTGGTTTACGCTGTAATTGAAAATAATATGGAAAGCTCCTTTCCCCTTAATCTTTTGTTGAAAACATACTTGAAGGTGGGGGTTAATGATTTAAAGAAAACAAAATACATTTGTAATGGCCAAAAAAATAACTGATAATGAATAATGGCACCATAAGCTAAAACATAGAGGATGATGTTTCTTAAAGTATGAAAAATAATGTGGAAGGTGGTAAAATATTGAAAATAACAGCTAAAAAAGGGCAAAATACTACAGAGTTAATGACAGCCCATCCACACTCTTTTTTATACCCCGCCACGCGAAGTGGCGAGCAATTATGTAATACCAACAGTATGTTTCGGTGTCTGTCTGTCCGTCCGTCTTCGAAGGTTTCCGAACGATAACTTGAAAATGCGTCCAAGAGATTAAATGATGTTTTGCACAGCTGTTGAGTACAATAAAATACAGGTCAAGTTCAATCCTAAGGATGATCCGAAAAAAATATTGAAGATTTGCCACTTTGTAAATATTCAAAATTTTAAAATAATGATTTTTTTCAGGTCTAAAAAAGATAACTCATCTCTTTTCCGTAGTTGATGTTATCTTAACAAACATGCCAAAGAGATGTATGAATGTCCTAAATTTTAACTGTGGCATAAGTACGGTGGTACATTTAGCGCAAGACTTATTATCTCGAGCACACGACTTATTATGTCGTGCTCTCGATTTATTATGTCGTGCTCTCGACTTATTATGTCGTGTGCACGCTTTATTATGTCGTGTGCACGACTTATTATCTCGAACGCACGACTTATTATGTCGTGCTCTCGACTTATTATCTCGAGCACACGACTTATTATGTCGTGCTCTCGACTTATTATGTCGTGCGCACGACTTATTATGTCGTGCTCTCGACTTATTATGTCGTGCGCACGATTTATTATTTCGTGTGCACGACTTATTTTCCCGAGCGCACGACTTATTGTGTCGTGGGCACGACTTATTATGTCGTGCTCTCGACTTATTATGTCGTGCGCACGACTTATTATGTCGTGCTCTCGACTTATTATGTCGTGCTCTCGACTTATTATGTCGTGCACACGACTTATTATGTCGTGCGCACGACTTATTATGTCGTGTGCACGACTAATTATCTCGAGCGCACGACTTATTATGTCGAGCGCACAACTTATTATCTCGAGCGCACGACTTATAATGTCGTGCTCTCGACTTATTATGTCGTGTTCACGACTTACTATGTCATGCTTTCGACTTATTATGTCGTGCGCACGACTTATTATTTCATGTGTACGACTTATTATCTCGAACGCACGACTTATTATGTCGTGCGCACGACTTATTATGTCGTGCTCTCGACTTATTATGTCGTGTTCTCGACTTATTATGTCGTGCACACGACCTATTATGTCGTGTGCACGACTTATTATCTCGAGCGCACGACTTATTATGTCGAGCGCACGACTTATTATCTCGAGCGCACTAATTATAATGTCGTGCTCTCGACTTATTATGTCGTGCTCTCGACTTATTATGTCGTGCGCACGACTTATTATGATATAAATAAATTGGTCATTTCCAATCCAAGCACCCCAAATCAAAGATTACCTAGTGTTTATATCAAATCATACTATAATCAGTATAATATTAATAACGTGGTCATTTCCAATCGAATCACCCCAATGTTTTGAAGATATGACCATATAGCTATAGTCAATTTATATAAATAATTTCTACTGTACAATTTGATCTTAAATTAATATTTTAGTTAGATAGTTGATTGCTTGATTTATAGTTTAATTTGTTGATTGATATCGAGTATTTCTGGGACTTTTTATTATAGTGACCACCCTTCATCAGCAGCGTGTCACTTTAAATCTATATATGAATAATTATATTTCAGATTTATTGGGCTTGGCACTCTATGATCTTACTGTGCTGTGTAGTGCTTGTGTCAAGATCTATCTAACTCTTATCTAATTGATATATAAATGTTTATTATGGCGTAGATTGAAATTTGATTTTCATATTAAAATAGCAGAAGTAACCATTTCTTCAAGTTTTTATATCTGCGGTAACTTATTATGGGTTTTTCCGTAAATAATAGCTTTGCTTCTTCATCTTGTGATAGTTTATCCCAATAATTTAATAGTGACCTCCAATATTGAAAATTGAATATTTAATTTAGCAAAACAGAAAATGAGGAAAAAGGTCTGAGGCTGAACGGTGCAAAGATGGGATTTTGTGATTTTTTTATAGTGCGCACGAGATAATATGTCGAGAGCACGAGATAATAAGTCGTGCGCTCGAGATAATAAGTCGTGCACACGACATAATAAGTCGTGCGCTCGAGTTAATAAGTCGTGCGCACGAGATAATATGTCGAGAGCACGACATAATAAGTCGTGCGCTCGAGATAATAAGTCGTGCACACGACATAATAAGTCGTGCACTCGAGATAATAAGTCGTGCGCACGACATTGTTAGTCGTGCGATCGAGATAATAAGTCGTGCGCACGACATAAAAAGTCGAGAGCACGACATAATAGGTCGTGCGCACGACATAATAAGTTGAGAGCACGACATAATTAGTCGTTCGCACGAGTTTATATGTCGAAAGCATGAGATAATAAGTCGTGCGCACGAGATAATAAGTCGTGCGCACGAGATAATAAGTCGAGAACACGACATAATAAGTCGTGCGCACGACATAATAAGTCGTGCGCACGACATAATAAGTCGAAAGCACGACATAATAAGTCGTGCGCTCGAGATAATAAGTCGTGCGCTCGAGATAAATTTTAATACAAATAAAAAAATGAGTATCCTAAATGTACCACCGTAGTACATAAGTGATGTCCACAATTTTATATCTTTTCAATTCAAGTGTAATATAGAAGTTTAAAAAAATTTTCGGAACAAAACTTTCAAAGTGATCTTGAAAAAAATAAACTTTGACTCACTTATTGAAAATGAAAACTGTGAGAGTGAATATGAAAATTTTGAATCAGCCTTTATAAATGTCATAGACAAACATGCTCCTATTAAAAAGAGAAATTCAGCTACAAAACCAGCCCCATTCATGAACGCAGAACTACGAAAAGCTGTGTATAAAAAGCGCATGCTCCACAATAAATTTTTAGAATGTAAATCAAACAAACTGGAATGAGTATAGCAAACAGAGAAATCTAGTAACTAAAATTAAGAAGGCATCTATTAGGAACTATTTCTTTGAAAGATGTGTAGGTGGCCCTAAATCAGCCTACCATCAAGCCATTTCTTACTAATAAAGGAAGCATAAATAATACAGATATAATACCGGAGAAAGATAATAAAATCATAAATGATCAAAGTGAAGTTGCTACAACTTTTAACAACTTTTTTATTAATGTTGCCAAAGATATTGGTTCAAAAGAAACTTATAGTGATAATAACCATCCCAGTATTATTAAAATTAAAGAAAACAAAACTGAAATTGAAGAACTGAAATTTAAAGAAATAGATGAAAACTTTGTAGCTAAACAAATAAATAAAGCTAATGTAAAAAAAGGCAACAGGAAAAGATGGTATATCAGCTAAACTGCTAAAAATAGCAAAACCAGCAATAACAAAGCCTATAACAATGCTAATAAATAAAAGTATAAAATCCTCTGTATTTCCTGAAAAATTAAAGGAAGCACAAGTTGTACCAATACACAAGAAAAATAATGCTTTAGATAAAAGTAATTATAGACCAGTAAGCATTTTACCATATATCTCAAAATTTTTTGAACGTGCAATTTATAACCAATTTACTTCATATTTTGATAACATTTTTCACCCATATCTATCGGCTTTCCGCTCTGGCTATGGCTGTCAAACAGCTCTATTGATATTATAGAGGACTGGAAAAAGGCCCTTGATGATGAAAATAAAATCATTGCAGCAATACTTATGGATCTATCCAAAGCATTCGACTGCCTCCCACATAACGTCCTTCTTAATAAATTAAAATCTTATGGTCTATCAGACAATGCTCTTAAACTTCTCCAAGACTACCTTTCTCATAGGAAACAGTGTGTCAAATTGGGAAATTCATTTAGTAACTGGGATAAAATCTTTAAGGGGGTACCACAAGGACCCATACTTGGTCCTGTGCTTTTTAATATTTTCTTAAACGATATCTTTTATTTTATTAAGGACAGTTCACTCTACAACTATGCAGATGACAACACTCTTTCTTATGAGGGATATGATCTTGACAACCTTATTAAAACTTTGGAAAATGATAGCCTAAAATTAATAGACTGGTTTTCTTTCAACCAAATGAAGGCAAATCCTGATAAGTTCCAGGCTATAACAATTGGCAACAAAACAAAAGATAAAAGCATAACTTTTGATTTAAATAACAACCAAATCAAATGTGAAGATGAAGTTAAGCTTTTAGGAATCACTATTGATTACCAACTTAAATTTAATACTCATGTAGCAAACTTATGTAAAAAGGCCTCAAGACAACTAAATGTGCTAAACAGAGTAGGAAAACACCTGAACAGGCTGGGCAGATTAACTATATACCACTCTTTCATCCTATCAAATTTTAATTACTGCCCAGTTACCTGGCACTTTTGCAGTGAGTCAAATTCTAAAAAGATGGAAAGAATACAAGAAAGGGCGCTAAGATTTATATATGAAGATACAAATAGCTCATATAAATAACTGCTAGTGAAATCCAAACTGCCATCTTTAAAAATAAGAAGAATACGAGCTATAGCCACTGAAACTTTTAAAATAATAAATAAACAAAGCCCAGAATATGTGCATGACCTCATAGAAATTAAACAACATATTACTCTTTCAGATACCAAAATACAGCTACCCTACCAAGTGTTCGAACAACAAGGTATGGCATAAATTCATTTAGATATTTTGCTGCTAAAACTGGAATGATCTGCCTGACCACTATAGGAAAGAAACCTCTTTTTCACAGTTTAAAAACCTAATAAATTGCTGGAACGGCAGATCATGCCACTGCTCATCCTGCTCATTATAACTACCTGCTTTTTATCAATAGCTGCTGTTCTAAATCTTTTTAACTTTTATCATGATTATTTTAATTTACTTTTGCATGAGTTAGTACAGCTTTTTGCAAACTAGATTTTAGAAGCTTGCTTTTGCTTAATGTGCATTGTCTGTCTGCTTGCGTGCAATTTATTATTTGTGTAGTGCTATATGTGTGATTTCCCAAGCTTATGATTATGTGCTTATGCATGTTTTGTGTTATGAATGTTTTATTGTGTCTTATGTAATGTGTATGTCTTCATTAGAACTTGTGTTTATACTGTTATGCTTAACCGACTTTAAATAAAGCTTTTTTGACTTTTTGACTTTTTGACCGTCCCCATATATATAAATAGTATATACAGTATATTAACTACTGTTGGATATCGTGGCGGGGTATCGTTTAATGTCCCATTAAATGACATATTTTTTAACTTCAAATATATTTTCTAGCTGAATAAATTATTCTAGTTAGTTTTACGATGATTACCAATACACATTTCACTTCTAGGCCGATCGCTTAAAGAATAAACGATAATTTAGATACATGTTAATTCCTATAAAGTGAGATGAGAGATAAAAGAACAAGATACACAAAAGGTTTTACATGTTTGAATTATAAGCTACAACATAGACCTGCAATGATAGACATTCCTATAGATACAAATATATAAAATCAGAAAAGTAAGGGTGTCTTGTCATCAGTTTAAATTGTCTTTTCAAGAAAGTTTACATTGAATTACCTGTGTTCGTGTTGGGGAGTTTTAGAAAACATTTTTTGTTAGATTTTTAGACGAAAAATGCCATAAAAATAAGATGTTCTAATGACCAGATTATAAGTGATTCTCAAAAGAAAAAAGTCAACGTAGAAAAATAGGATTGTTTTCATGTTTCATTTTTTTTCTTATAAAAAGTTTATTTATTATCATAAATATTGATATACATTCTATCTGAAAAGAGTTATACACGTTGTTTTTTTACCAAAAGTAAGGTTACTTTTGAAATGCATGTACCAATCAAGGACCATTGTGATCTTAAATATTTTAGGTATGTTTTCCCTGTTTTGTCTTTTCTCATGAACATTTAAAAAGATTGATCCTTCAAGTCCGGTAAGTTTGTTATTAACTGTATTTATCCTGTATATTATTCATTTTATCTGACAAGAATATTTTTACAAAATTAAATTATAAATGATATTCGAATTGTTTGTATTCTACATATGTATACCGTGAATAAAACCCCTTTTCGTCCATTTGTATATTTTATGCATGTATTTAGTCAAACAATTTGGGTTTTAACTTGTAGTCTAAAAATCTTACTACTGTAGATACAGGATGATAGGTATTTGATATAATTGATATTATATTCAATTTGCATTCTTTGAAGTCCATACAATGTACATGTACCTGGATAATCATTGTCAGAATTTCAAACTGTGTAAAAGCATATAACAAAAATTAATAAAAACTAATTAAAAATGTTAACATTGAAGACATAAAATCTAACAAACCGAAAGCCAAGAAAAAAGATTTTAAGCACAAAAATCAAACAAGAAAGTCGTGAAAGTTGACAAAACTTAAATCCAAGATTGTTTCAACTAAAGTTTCACACTTTTAAGCAAGTGAAATCTATGCAGCCAAATTAATAAAAAGTTGACTGTAGAAAATATTAATTTTAATTTGCATTGTTTTTCTAAATGAAATATATTATTATTTGGGGCTCTACTTATATTGAAAGACATTGTTATGTTTATTAAAATATTTTGGTAAATTACTTAAGAATTATTTGTTTGCCATTTTAAACATGTATAACCTTAATATTAATAAACAAAACCCCCTTTGTGGCAAGCTCAATTTATATCATGAATGTTACATGTAAAAGAATACCCTGTCAACCATTTTTTTATCGGCTTTGTAGGCGTATGACAACGATCATTACTTTACAATGAACAGGTCTATAACAATAATTTCTAATTGTATCTTTGTCGGACATTTTACAACATTTTTGTCTGTCTTTCAATTTAATCTGGTCATTTATTCAAGTCTATACAGTTATAGTAATTTTCTAAAGGATTTTTTTATTACCCTGAGCCCATCGAATAGTAGAATTTATAGATAAAATTATTTCTTTTTATTGTTTTAAATTATTTCTTTTGAATGGACAGTTTTACGTTATTGTTTGGAGTGGACTATTCACTTTTTTCTTTAGTTTTGTATCGTTTTTTTATCAAAACCCATAAAAAATAGCAATAAAATAAAAATAAAAATTAAGAAATCAAAACAATAAAACAATAACGTCATTGTTTATATCAGAGGATAAAGACATATGAATAGGGAGCGAAGGCTAGAATAATGCTTTTCACTGGCAGTAGATTGACTTTTTGGTTTTCACTTTTCCTTAAGAAAAAATCTTGGACATCGATGGATCAACTTACTGTAGTTACATGCATGGTTCTGGTTTTCATCAAAGGTATGTTTATTGATGATGACATGTATTAATTAAATCTGATATACACTGTATATGCTTTTTAATTTTTTCTAAAATCATACAGCAGTAAAAATAAATTTAACCTTTTGATTTAAAAGGACCATATCAAATACAATTTTGATATCACACTAGATCTTAGTTTCAACTTACTTACTTAGATATGCAAACAAACATTTTGCTTATAAAGTAAATCCCTTTGCGATAGTGGCCCCGGTGAGTCCACTCTTAGCGAACTCTACATAAAATATTTTACAGACTAGCTGCGGCTCTAAAGCTTTTAATAGTCCCATTTGAAAATTTCTGGTTTGGCGTACCACGAAAGCTGCGGATTTTCTCTATGTAAAGACTCAAATGGAAATAAAGGTCAATGAAACTTGTTAATTTTCGTTAGTGAGATTAAATATTGGCGCAAATGAGCTTCCCCTTCCACAAATATGTTTGCGCAAATGATATATTGGTGCAATTAAGCTGTGACGTAAAAGGACGTGTAATTGGCGCATATCTATATCTCCCCATTTATCCTATTTTTGGCCTCAAATTAAATACAGGATTATAGGAATCAATTTTCATATATATATCGTCCAAACAGTTTTCGTTGACAAAATGACACAACTCTTTGTCGCCATCTTTTTTTTAATTTCCGTGCACTCTTAGACAAATATGGGATGCCTATCTCTCAAATGAGTGCAGATGTTGGTTTGTCGTAGAAATTTGTTTTGTCTTTCTATACTGGATTTGAAACACTGAATTGGAAATTAGCAATTAATGTAATTTTATTGTCATATAAACATACAAAATAAACAGTTTGTGACAGAACATATACATATCATATTTAAATGTAAACATGAATATAATATTATTTTAGACAAATAAACATATAGCAAGTTATGAGACCTCTGCCCTCAGTTCTAATGACTGTTTAAAAAAGAAGCCAAACATTCTTATATGATTATGATTTGTTGGGTTAAGCAAATAGACCATTTTATTTTCATCTGACATATTAATAAAATTTGAATCATCTGTTCCTATTAAATTAAAAAGGTTTTCTCTGATTTTTTTTATTTATATTACAATTTAAAAGAAAATGCATTTCATCTTCAATAATATTACAAGTTTTACATAATCTGTCATGGCGGAGAATTTTGAAATATCTTCCCCTCTCAATTTCCAGATTATGATCACTTATTCTAAGTTTAGTAAAGATTTGTCTCAAATAAAATAAAGATTCTGACAAATAATACTCTCCTTCTAAGGTAGGGTTTAGTTTTTTATAGAGAAAGAGCTTATTATTTTCATCAAAACCCTGAATTTTATCAGAGAATAAATGTTTGAACTTCTCATTTATTTCTACTTTTATACTAGATTTTAAGCTTTTAACATTTTTGATTGTTTTACAATTAATATTTTCTCCTATTTCTTGGTTCGGAGAAATATCTTTTACATAGGTGTACAAAGAATAAATGCTGTTTGAATCTAAGATCTTGGTTAGTTCAAACGCCTCTTTTAGAAGTGGATTTATATCATCAGTATGAAGTCGAGCCAGATATACAATAGATTGTGAATGTATGAAATTTTCTAATGGATATCTTCCAAGCTCTGACCGCACACCAATATTAGATGAGGGTTTTTTAGTTCCTAATAAAAATTTACAAAAATTAAGATGCACTTTCTCTTATGAAGTTTTATATATTTCTTTATTTGTTTGTAGAGCTCTCTTTTTGGCTCTATAGAAGGGTAAATAATAATCCATGAATGAAATATCAGAATTATAGGTTAAAATAGGTCTGACTAGTTTGTCAAATAAATTATTAAAAACCCTAACTGGAAAATTTCCGAAAGAAATAGACTTTTGTTTTAAAGCAAATAACACCGTCTTTGCCTTATTGGCAAGTTCATCCAGGCAATGCTTCAGATTGCCATTGTTCTTGAATAAACAACCTAAAAACTTGTATTCACATACATTTTGAATCATATTACCATCATAACTAAGAAATGCATCTGATAAAATACTCTTACTTTGAACTATCATGGATTTAGTCTTCTTTACATTTAGTGATAGTTGCCATTTTTCACAGTACATATTTAAATTGTCTAGACTTTTTTGTAAACCTTCTTTAGATTCAGAAATAATAAGAAGGTCATCTGCAAATGACAATGAACCAACCGTTGAATTTATGAGAGTAGTAGGGTTGGAGTCATTTTTAATAAAATTATTACTTAGATCATTAATAAACATGTTAAATAAAGTGGGACTTAAAGAGTCCCCCTGTTTAACCCCTCTATCTATCTTAAAATAATCTGAATGATGTCCATCTACTTTAAGTGCAGTATTTGTATTTGAAAGCATACTTTTAATAGTGTTATACATGTTTTTCCCAATTCCTAATTTTACTAATTTATAAAGTAATCCCTCTCTCCAGACTGAGTCGAAGGCTTTTTTAAAATCTAAAAAGCATAAGTATAATTTCTTTTTATTCTTATGCACATATTTATTTACTAGAGATTTTAGAATGAAAAGACTGTCTGAAGTACGATGATTTTCTCTAAAACCAAACTGTGTGTTTGAATATTTATCTTTCATAAGTGTTTTCAATCTCTCATTTAGCACAGCACTAAATATCTTAGCTATACAATTTATCAGTGATATACCCCTATAATTTGAGGGGTCCATTTTATCACCACTTTTGTGTAATAGTATTATGTATGATTTATTCCACTGGTCAGGAAAATACCCAGTTTTTGATATAAGATTAAAAAGTTTAGCAATAGATTTTACAGTTATATCACTACTATGAATAAAAATTTCATTTATTATACCGTCTGGTCCATTTGCTTTCCCTTTTTTTAATTTTCTTACAACTTCTTTAATTTCTCTAATACTAATGAAATTATCAGTATTGTTATTTTCATTTAAATTATCTTCTATGTCTTTCAGTTCAGTTTCAATTTTCTGTTTATAATTCAGATTTATATTTTCACAATTCCCTTGATCTTGTAAATGTTTAGCTATCTTCTCAAAGTCACTTATTAGATATTTAATATCCTTATCATTTTCATTACATTTTTTATCTTTTTTCTTTTAAAATATTCCAAAATTCTTGAGGATTATTATTCAAAGTGTCTGAAAGTTTATCATATAAAGATTTCATATATGTTTTTTTCTTTTGTTTAACAATTTTTCTGAACGTTTTTAATTGACAGAAGTATTTTTGTTTTAATTCATTATCATAGGGATTTTTTCTTATTTCATTTAAAATGAGGTTCAATGATTTCTTCTGATCTTGAACTGATTGGTCTGACCATTTCTGTTTTATCTTTTTAGTGGGTTTCTTCTTTTGTTTTGTAACCTGACATGACTGAACTGTTAGGTGACTTAACAAATAAGTTAGTTCTTCTGAAGCCGAATTAATTCCACTTCGATCTTGCGCGAAACTTTTAGTTTCAAAATTTATTAGATCATTTATCACGTTCTCTTTAGACATGCAATCTAAAAGTTTTTCTTTAGGCAGAATAGACCATTAATTTTAAAATTCTGAGTTTTTGGCCATTTAGATATACAAGATGACTCGATGTTTGAATTTACTTTACATTTTAAGATGACTTTAATTTGTGAGTGATCTGAAAGATAATTTAATTCATAGTTAGTAAAGTATAGGACTGAGGGCAGAAGACTCTCACTAAAAACAGCATAATCTACAGTACTTAAACCATTCACAGTTAAACAAGTATATGGCAAGTAATGTGTTGCAAAATTTTACATATAGTAACTTTTAAATTCATTATTTTCTATTAATATGTAAGATTTTTTATTAATATGTAAGATTTTTTATTAATATGCAAGATTTTTTTTATTAATATGCAAGATCTTTTTATTATTATGTAAGATTTTCTTATTAATATGTAAGATTTTTTATTTAAATGTAAGATTGTGTTATTAATATAGAAGATTTTTTTTTATTAATATGCAAGATTTTCTTATTAATATGTAAGATTTTTGATTAATATGGAAGATTTTTTATTAATATGTAAGATTTTTTTATTAATATGGAAGATTTTGTTTTTGATATGGAAAACTTTTTTATTTATATGGAAGACTTTTTCATTGATATGAAAGACCTTTTCATTAATATGGAAGATTTGTGTTATTGATATGGAAGCCTTTTTGATTAATATGGAAGGCTTTTATATTGATATGAAAGACCTTTTCATTCATATGGAAGATTTTTCATTCATATTTCATTCCATCGGAACGGCCCCTAGAAGAAAGCGATGATCGATATAACACCTTTTTTCATTGGTTGTTATACCCCCGTCACACTGGGACGAAGACCTTCAAGTTCTTAGTACGTTCTTAGAACGCAGTGAAAACGGGATGAAAATATTGTTTCCACGTTTTTACTACGATTGCTCTACGTCCATAGAAGGACCACACAGAGTCTTCAAAGTCTACAACCAAGTTCCTTCTAGGTGTATCACATCTCTTCTACGTTCATCACGTCTTCACTACGTTTCAACTACGTTCTTGCTACGATTGTACAGCGACCATCCGTTTCGCAGTACGTCTTTAATAAGTTTGCTTTTTAGCTCCCAAACCAAAGACAGTACGAGGACCGGATTAATTCGTCTATACTTGTCGTCTTAAACCTCTCAAATACTGACTGGATAGGAATTAACCAACTGCTAGCCATTTATATTTGTCATACTTACTAATACTAACTTGATGTACAGTAAAAATTGCATCAATTTATCTTTGTTTTTGTTGTTTTTTGTTACTTCCAATCCCTTGAACCGCAATAAACAAAAATGGAAATTTAGTGTAACAAAACCTGGTTCAACTCAGGTTTAATACTTTAAGCAACCAGTACCACGAGTCAGGACCATTGCGAGTGTCCTTGCATTGATTGCCCCTTTTTTTATCTTGGACATTTAGTTTAAACTTGATTGGGAAATAAGCTTAATGCTCACGTGAATCCCTCTCCAGCTAACAGTTTGCGAGTATGGCTTTTGTAGCGACCCCCATTGAGCCTATTCTACAAAGGGATCATAAATGTGCATGGGGTATATTGCTCTCCACATACACGGGACAACCTTTTTTCGTCCCTTCCAAAGGACTAGCATCGTTCTTTGAGACCGTCCTCGCAAATGATGTCAAGAAATACAAATGACAACAAAGTTCCAGACAATAAATTTTGCTACGCCTGACGCGCGTTTCGTCTATTCAAGACTCATCAGAGGCGCTCTACCAAAAATAATGAAAATGCCAAACACTGTATGAATATGAAGAGCATAGAACAGTATAACCAAAAATACCAAACTGTGGAACCAAATTATTACTAAGATATTCAACCTATGTCTGGGGAAGGAAGAACCTTAGGGTTTAGACAATTTTGAAATTTAGACGGATAATTTAAAGCTTTGATGTATTCTCCAACTCAAAAGTGTTGGTGCCGGAGTAGAAAAATTGGTTCATGAAATTTTCACCCCAGACGAGGATCGAACCACGAACCTTGGTGTTAGTAGCCCGACGCGTTGACCACTACACCACCGACTCTCTTGGACGTTTGAGATTGGTCATTCCTGTTTGGTCATAACCTTTATTTGTTGAATTCTTATATTTGTCCCCCGCCACAAGCCGAAGTGGAGAAATAGAAATTTATGTCGGTCGTCCGTCCGTATGTGCGTGCGTGCGTGAGCAGATGGGAACGTGTGTGTATATATGTGGGTACGTCACACTTTGTTTCGTAAAATATATCTCAGCTAAAATTATTCGTAGGCTTTCGATATTTGGTATGCAGCTTCAAGTCTCATATGTCTCATATGCATAGTAGGCTTCATTTTCAGGTCTGCTGCTGAAATTTTTTTTCGAAATTTGAAAATGTTTCGTATCATATTTCTGTACGAAGGCTCTAGACATTTGGTATTCAACTTTTGGTAGGGGTCTCGTAAGATAGGTTTCAGGTTTGTAGCTTATTTGCCTCCTTTTTAACGAGCCGTCTTAGAATTTATGTAGGGTCAAACAATTGTTGATAGATTTCTCAGATACTATTTTACATTTTGCATGAAGTTTTAGTTAGGGGTCTTATCTAGTGGGATGCATGTTCAGGTCTGTCACTTATTTACTTCCTGTTGAACAAGCTGTTTTAGATTTTTTTTGCATTGGTGGAGACCAAGAAATTCTGGTCTTGTATATAGTAAAATTTAGGGTGAAGAAAATCAAGGTCTTTTGTAGAGTAAAGATATCTTCCTTTTTGCCTTTTTGAACTTAGCACGATCCGGTACGTACTTTTTTGCTATTTCAACCAGAAAATTATTCTATTTTAAAGAATAAGTTTTAAAATTAGAATCCTGCTAAAAAATAAATGTGTTAGTACATACATATATATACATACAAACACTCTACAGTCTATGTGGTTTTTTTTAATTAAAACGATCTTTATGGAGAGGGAGAATTGTTTTACAACTTGTGTCTTGTGTGTCTCTTTTTAACACGAGATTTCATTTCAGATATTTTGCTTATATATCTCTATGTGAAACTTTGTAGAATGGTTGTGTATGACAAACTTTACGCTCTAAGCGACTTTCAGACATATCGGACTTCTTCGTCCTGTTTGGGGTACGAACGAGCAGATATATGTCCGTGTGTCTACGAATTTCCGTCAAGCTTTTCTCAGAAATGGTACATGAGAATGATTTGAAGTTCAGTATGACAAACTGTACGTTCTACGCGACTTCTACTTGAACTTCCTACTTGGGGCAAGCGGGGCTATCCGTGTTCTATGGACACATTTCTTCTTTATTTAAATGCTACTTTAAAAATATAATATAGTGTCCAAACACTGAATTATCACAATTTGATACTTTAACGATAAAGAAATAAATTAGATGTGGAATAAGTGTACGCGACACAGCTCACATGACAAGCGGTAATTTAGAAAAACAACAATGAAAACCGCTATCAGCCTTCAACGAGGCCAGTAAGCGCTGCTCGCCGTTCTGCAATTGGCCCAAGGTCTAAACAAAATGCACAAAATTCAAATCCAGTCCTGCAATAGTAAAAGATAGACCCCCTTCCTAAACAAGGAACACAAAACATCAAAAAGACAAGGACGAACAAAAGCTTTGTCAAGGAGTTGCTTAGCTCAACATTTGATTTGTTGCATGGTCAACGATCAGCCCAAATAAAAGAAACACTGATTTAATTTGTATGTGTTTCATGTGGCTATGGGGAAACTTAACATCAAAAGCCATGATTGTCTCATTCGTCAGGAAAAACGCTAAATTCAGCAGACGCAAGACAGAACAGCATAAAAAAATAAACAGTCGGGACAAAAATAAAACAGAAACAAAAACAAAGAAAAAGCGACACGGCAAATCAGTCCGGAAAACCCGGGCAATCCGACTTAAAATCATTTTTATGGTTCCGTGCTAAACAAATTTTAAATTATCAGTTTGCATGATATAACTTTCGTGGATGTACAAATTTAGTTCTTAAATCATGTAGAAATGTAGAATCTACATAGCTTTATATGGCGCGAGTGGCGACATTTTGGCAGTATTATTAACTAATTAATGATTATTGTCAAAGTCCAGTATCAATTTCAAGATGTATCATGTCCTAAGAGAGTGCAGAATAAAAGAATCGTGGTCCAGCGGACAAGACACAAAAGATTTCAGTAGCGGATTCAGAATTTATGAAAAGTGGGGGCCCACTGACTGGCCTAAGTGGGGGCTCGCTGTGGCCACGTTTCAATGATTTCCTATATATCCAACCAAATATTTCCGCCAAAGTGGGACCCCAGGCCCCCAGCCCCCCAGCCCCCAGCCACACCCCCCCTCTGGATCCATCTATGGATTTATTTACATGCATGTCCAAATTTTATGAGCAAATGAATGTGAACTGTCAGAAAACATAGTAAAAACGTATACGTACTACAAACGGCGTAAACACTTCTTGGACGTACTATCAACGTGGTAAAAACTGCACGGACGTGTTAAGGACGTAGTAAAAACTTCCTTATGGTCGTGCTACAAACGCGAAGGAAACATACCGTTACATGAAATCGTAGTGAAAACGTACCACGAACGTAGTGCAAACTTTAAAGACGTAGTGAAAACGTAACGTATACGGCATAAAATATCATACCGTCCGGGCCATGTCCATGCAGTTTGTAACACGTTCCTTCTACGTTAATGGTACGATCATGAAGTTCTCAATACGTTCTTAGTAGGTCTTTACTACGTTTTGACTTCGCCACGCCCTCATTAAGTTTGTTTTGAACATGTTTAAAATTATTCCACGTCCTTCATGTTCTTGAAGTTCGTATTACGTCCAATAAAGTTCGTAATACGTCCATTCAAGTTCGCACTACCACCATGCAAGTTTATAGCACGTCTTTACAACGTTCAACAAGTTCATTCCGCGTTTTAAGACTTTTAAGGACTTAGCAAGAACGTAGTCCGAACTTTATCCAGTGTGACGGGGGCATAAGAAAACACTAATGGCACCTTCCATGTATGACCACATGTATGCGGTCTGATGCCGGTGATGGTATTATATTGCCCCTATTAGTTGTGATTAGCGGTAAGAAATCACGGGTGTTCATTTGTAACGTCTCCCTCTTTAAAAAGGCGAATGGGTACCTGCGGAGCTTAGCGTTTGTAAAATAGGTCCTTTGATTCCCCTTTGTCGCAGTTCGGGAATCCGCAGAGACACTCATGCGGCAATACCCCCCTTTACCTTAAATGGTATAGTCTATTGAATATACTTGAAAAAGGGGAAATATTTTTTCTTGCATAAATAGGTGACCGCGTAGGCCAAGCCCATTGATAATTTTAGTGTGTTAAGACTTGAGGGAGGGTAGGAGGGGGTATGATTCCGGATTTCCGTGAAAATAAATTTGTGATTCTCGCATCCCGTAAAATGAAAATGGCTAAATCCCGTTCCTGTTAAGGGTTTTCCCGAATTCCCGTTGAAATAAATGGGCTTTCCCGCTGTCCCGCAAAAGGTCCTACCGACCCTCAGACTTCTACTAGCTTCGAAACGTAGCTCTTACTATTTTTTTTTTTTCTTAGATCGCAAAAATCAGAAAATATGAACAGACCAAGAGCTATGATTTCTCAACTAGACTTTTACCAGTTAGGAGGTGGAGGACAGGTCTCTGACCCCCGCTCCCCGCCCCCTCAACCCTGATTCCCGTCCATTCTACCACCGCTCCCCCCTCCGATATATTTTTTTCTTTACCCCAGCTCCCCGTATTTCCTCCGATATTTCTCTCCCGCTCCCCGCCCCCTCTACCCACGTTCCTTGTCCCTTCAATCCCCGTTCTCCGCCCCATCTACCCCCGCCCCC
Organism: Arcuatula senhousia; assembly: GCA_963971305.1. NCBI lineage: Eukaryota > Metazoa > Mollusca > Bivalvia > Mytilida > Mytilidae > Arcuatula > Arcuatula senhousia. Next base: position 19,340,538 of record OZ020315.1, read on the forward strand.
CGCCCCTTAACCCCCGTATTCCCCTACTTGAAACTCAATAGACTTTACTATTTAAGGGAAAGGGGAGTATTGCCGCATGAGTGTCTCTGCAGATCCTCAACTGCGACAAATGGGAATCAAAGGATCTATTTTACAAACGCTAAGATCCGCAGGTACCCATTCGCCTTCGTAACAAATGAACACCCGTGATTTTTTTACCGCTAATCACAACTATTAGAGGCAATATAATATCATCACTGGCATCAGACCGCATACATGGAAGGCGTCATAAGTGTTTTCTTTACAACCAATGAAAAAAGGCGTTATATCGATTATCGCTTTCCTCTAGGGAGCGTTCCGATGGAATGAAATATGAATGAAAAATCTTCTATATGAATGAAAAGGTCTTCCATATCAATATAAAAGCCTTCCATATTAATCAAAAAGGCTTCCTTATCAATATCAAAAACCTTCCATATTAAGAAAAGGTCTTTCATATCAATGAAAAAGTCTTCCATATTAATAAAAAAAGTTTTCCATATCAATAAAAAAATCTTCCATATTAATAAAAAAATCTTCCATATTAATAAATAAGGCTTCGCTGGCGCTTGCCTAAAAATCTTCCATATCAATAAAAAATCTTCCATATTAATAAGAAAATCTTACATATCAATAAACAAATCTTCCATATTAATAAACAAATCTTACATATTAATAAAAAATCTTACATATTAATAAAAAATCTTACATATTGATAAGAAAATCTTACATATTAATAAAAAAAGCTTCCATATTAATAATAAAATCTTACATATAAATAAAAAATCTTCCATATGAATAAGAAAATCTTACATATTAATAAAAAAGTCTTCAATATTAATCAAAAATCTTACATATTAATAGAAAATAATGAATTTAAAAGTTTAAAAAATTTTGCAACACATTTCTTTCCATACAAGTATATATAACCAAGTGAATCTCCCACATATCTGCCATTTAGAATTCTTAATTTTGAAGCATAACATAGATCTAATAAGTTTTTGCCTAGCGAGTTACATACATTATCTTGATTATTTCTTTTTAAATCTATGTCAACAGAATAATTTTCTGGGAGCAAATTTTCTCTACTAAAGTTATTTATATCATTTGAATCTTCTTATATAAAATCAGGGTTATTCCCAGGCCTTGAATTAAAATCTCCAATCAAGAGAATTTTACCCAATCTAGAGAAATAAGTTACTTCATTTTCTAACTCTATAAAATCATCTTTATAATGAGTTGATGTGACTGGTGGTATATAAACTGCACATACAAAAAGATCTTGATCAAAACTGAACACAGTTTTATCTAGCTTAATCCATATGCGATTTTCTGAGTTTGTACCTTTTTCAACATATGAAATTCCATGTGAAATACTTTTCTTATAATATATAATGATACCACCACTATTTCGTTTAGACTTTTTCTTTTTCTTGCGACATTTTGAAATTGAAATGAAATTTGGTAACTCATTTTTATTACTACTTCCAGTCCATGTTTCAAGAAGAATTTGATTTCACTCTTGATTTTCTCAATGAATTGCTGATCATTTGTATTATCCCCTAGTCCGTGCATATTCAAGGCAGATATGGAGAGTTGATTCAATAATATACAATTTGTACTAGTATTTTTATCTTTTACCATTACCACTGTTATTTTTATAAAAAGAAGAAAATTCAACACTGAAATCTTTCACATACTGTACAAAGGGCAGTAACTCAATTTGATTGGTGAAAATAATAATTTTTACAAAATTTGGAAATTTGAATTAGAATGAACCATGCCCATAATTTTACAATTAAATAGTTTCTTTAACTGAATTTGAATAAAATAAAAAATGGAAAGTCTCTTTACTTTAATTCGATTATTTTTCAATTATGATTTAGGTACTTGTGTAAAGAATTAAATGTATAGTATAAATGAATAAAATACAAGGTATTAAATGAATACAAATTCCTATAAAACTTAAATAAAACAACGTCCTAAACTATTCAACAACCTTCTACGAATGCTAACCTATTTTCAATCTCAGACAAGTGGCATTAACAAACCCATAAATTGTCTGGCATCGTGAAGCTGAGGTTAAAAGTTTATCGCCGATCAGATCATGGCAGATAAGAGACACTGGGAATACCACCCATAAACTATAATTAAACAAATTTGCATTAATATACAGATGAGTATATTTACTAATAACCTTATACAGTAAACCAACTTATATACCTCTTTTCTAGAAGCAAATTAATAATAATAATAATAAAAAAAATTAAAAAAAAAACATAAACACACACAAAGTTAATCTTAAGATTGGGGAACTTGTAAACACATTAAAATGCTTAAAACTATAAAACGGGTTTAATTATACTTTATATATTCAAATTTGAACTTGCAAGGAAATGAAAAAAATAAAATACATTGTAAATAAATGTACCAACTGTCTAAGCGCCTATCAAAGTACTTTCTAAATGATGAATTTCTAATTTATTAATGCTATTTGTTTCATTTTAATGTAATTGTATTAACAAAAATAATAATAATAACAACACAACTTTGAAAAAAAATAAAAATCATGTACAGCAATACGACGGGTGTGCTATATCAGGCAGAAACCGCTTACTCTTCCAGAGCACCTGAGTTCACTCTTGTCACGACTTGAGTTCAAGTTGCTTATTTCCGTTCGGTTGTTTTGTGTTTTTTCGTGCTGTTTTTGTTCGTGTTGGCCGGTTTCGTCGTTGCCCTTTCGGACTTTTGACACTTGTATGCCCCGTTAATGCCTCTTCGCTTCTTTCTAAATTACAACTTCGGATGGGATTACAGAAAAGGCATGTTTCAATTACGATTTGAAATTAAAATTGTTGTTTCATCATTTTTTTTTCTAGCTTACACTTGTTATGAAAACCAAAATACTTGTTATTTTATCGATGTCTAAATCAACTAGTATGAAATTACACGTTTTAAGCCTTTTTATCCCTACCTCCTCTTTTTAAAATCTCGAAAAATTATCATCATTGGAATTTTTCCCGATATTATAATGTGTTTTATGTATTTTCGTTCTACCTAATATCAAAACGGTAACAAGCCGGCACTTACCACATAAGTAAATATACTTAGGTATCTCGAGATTTTAGACGTGTAGAAATCTACATGGTGACGGATACACCAAAAGTAAATGACATATTGATGGCTGTATTTTTAGTGTATTAAATATATATTCCAGGTTTTCTTTTATTTCCTTTAGGTCTAAATGACAATAAACAAATTGGGGACGACGAAAATTTTATTTTGGTAGATAATATGCCTTTAATTAACAATAGTTGATAATAAACGCTTAGCTTTAAAAATACCAAATTTACCAGAACGGGTAAATAAGCGGTTAATTTGGTTATGTTATATATCGATATTTCAAGGAGTAACCTCTCATCAGCAGAATTTGAATCTACACATTGGAAGGTCAAAAACCAAAAGTATTGAAAGAAAAGTAATCAGAGCCAAAAGTTTCGAACAGGGAAGCGAAATCCAGAAATTTCATATTTTTTTCTATACAAGTTTTCATTATTCTTAACACAATTGTAAACTTTAAAACATGTTCAACTTCTTAAAAATATCCATTTAGAACATTCCCAATACTCTTTTCATTCTTCTAAACGCAATCTTTAACATGCTCAGAGACTGAAAGTGTCTAAGCGTCAACATAAAAAAAAATTGATTAGGATTGAGTTTAGAATCTAAACTACCATTATTACAGTGAATTTATTTATTATACTCAAAATTCAATAAACAATAATTATTGTATGTTCTTCTTCCTCCAACTTGTAAATTTCTGTGCTTGTTTATTTTTAAATAATTTTTCGTATAAAATCAATTCATGGAATATGTGTTATTTTGATAAAAATTATAAAGGATTATACGAAATGCTTGAAAATATTCAAGGTGTTTTTTGTGATCATTAAAGACGATGTATTTTTATTTCAGTCCCCTCTATTCCTGTTAACTTCATAATGTTTCAGAGGTCAGTAGGATCCGGACTCCTCATAGAGCAAATCATGATATCTTAATTTCTCTTGGTAAAAATCGGAACTTTTGGTTGTGCTGTTCCCTAAAACACAATGCAAATCAAAATACTTTTTCGTCCTCGTAGCCACTGGGATTCCAAATTGCCCTCGTAGATTTCAGTGACCCACTATATTCCAATTTGTCTTGTTTTCACTTACAGGTCTGCATTGTGACACAGTATTTCAAATGAATAGAGTTCCAGCAATAGATAATAGAACCATTCCTGGTGTTATTGATCAAGAAATGAAATCAAGAAGCATCGTTGAATGTGCATTAGCCTGTCGCCAAACGGAGCATTGTGAGACGATGCGGTTTAATTCAATAAATTCCTCATGTGCAATCATCAGAAACGAAAGACAGGAAGTTATCCATGTGGGAAGTGAAATGGGAGAAGCCTTTAAATATAAGAAGAGCTCTGGTAAATTTTCTTGCTCACTATTAACAAATAATATAAATGAAAATATAAGAATTTCAACTTACTATTTGGGGAAAATAGTTAAACTTCATCACTATTAAAAGAAGAATATAAGTACATGTATTTCATTTTAGTCCATCCCCCTCGTTAGCTCACCTGATCTGTAGGGTCATATGAGGTATTGGGATCACTTGGCAGTCGTCGCCGTCGCCGTCTCAAGTCGATAGTCGTCGTTAACTTTTCTTTAAAATTGTTTTATATGAAACTACTGAGGGGTGAGCACAAATTATATATTCGACTTTCCCTACCACGATTGCAACAATGGTAACTGCTGAATAACATAAAAAAACAGGGAGTCAGACCCGGGATTTGAAGCAAAATACAACTACTAAAACGGGTATAAAAACGGATAATTTGGTTATGCTGAGTGTGCATATTTCAGTAACCTTTCATCACCAGCATTTGAATTAAAACATTGGGAGGTCAAGAACCAAAAGTATTGAACGAAAAGTATCCGTGAACCAAAAAATTCAATCATTTTCTTTTACAACATGAAAAGCTCTACAAATGCTCCATTGGGTCGAATATTTACGATGACCCCTAGTAGGCCTAGGGGTAAAGGTCCTTTAAAGGTTGAATAACGTTTTTGGTCCATAGAATATAAACTATTGCAGATAGGGAATCGCTGATGCTGACATAAACCTTCAGCTCATTTGGCTCTACAAAATTCTAAATTCGGTCGACGTTTAAAGATGACTTCCTGTGGTACTTTACAGGTAAAAAAAACATTGTATGTGTTTTTGATCTTTAGACAGAAAACTGTTACAGATAGAGAACAGCTATTCTTGTTAAACCTTGATCATTAAGCTCTTCAAAAGTCTCCTTGGGTTGAAGTTGTCAGATAACCCCTTAAAGGGGTCTACAAATACCTTCATAGGGGAAAGTTACATATAAAATGATCCTTTATTGTAGATTTGTTGCACCCCCTAATTACTTTCAGTCGTTGAAGTCAGGTTGGTGATTCAGGCTAGCAAATTACAACTACCAAAACAGGTATAAAAACGGGTAATTTGGTTATGCTGAGTGTGCATATTTCAAGGAGTAACTTTTCATCACCAGCATTTAAATTAAACTATTGTGATGTCAAGTTTCAAAAGTATTGAACGAAAAGTATTCATGAACCAAACAATTCAATTATTTTCTTTTTCAGCATGAAAAGCTCTACAAAAGTCTTCATTGGGTCAATTTTTTTAGATGACCCCTAATAGGGGTAATGGTCTTTAAAGGGTTAAAATAGCGTTTTTGATCCATAAAATATAAACTATTTGGGTTTATGGTACTTCACAGGTGAAAAATAGCATTGTTTGTGTTTTAATATCTTTAGAATGAAAACTGTTACAGATAGAGAAAAGCTATGCTGTGAAACCTAACTCGTTAAGCTCTTCAAAAGTCAGATACCTTTATATGGGTCTATAAAAACCTTTATAGGGGAAACTTGCAAAAATAATTATCCTTTATTGGATACGGTTCTACACGCCAATGAAACATCCAAACACAAACATTCAATTCTTAAATAAAAATTATTTTTACTGAATTAATTTACAGCATTGTGTTAACGCGATGGATACCAATATGTTTGGGAGTTGGATTTCTGTGTAAAGTTTGTCTTAGAAAAACGCATTTGGGTCGAGGCAAGGGAAAACTGCAAAAATGAAGGAGGAAACCTTATAAGCTTTGAGTATTCCCTTAAAGAAATTATAACCATGGCCTACTTGATTTATCAATATGGTAAGTTTGAATGGTTTGCAATATTTTTTATGATACATTTGTAATCACGTTGGAAGCATTAATTTTACAATCATAAGATGTGATTGGCTTTCCTGAACGTTGGTCTAAAGAATGTTCGCTGGTCGCTATAAATTTTTGAGACAAATGTCAGAAGTTTTAAAAATACGCTAAATTTCTCTATTAAACATAGAGCCAAATTTCTATTCCGGTATCATTTAGTTATTGTTAACTAATTTACATAAAAGTGATAAATCTTTTTATTAATAGCGAGCACAGCTCGTAGCGGGCACAAAATGCCTGCGAGAGCGGAGAGCTCTACGGCAAGTTCCCGCCAAAAATTTGCCTAATGCTAATATGGATTTTTTTTCGTCCGGATATGTTTCTCACAGTTTATGCAGGTCCCGGTGTGAATTTGAAAATAATAACCAATTTTTCTAATTGCCTTCCACAATCATCTGTGTAATTACAGAACAAGGAAAAAATATTATGATGATGATTAGTTACAACAGTTTTTTTAAGTAAACGAATTTTATTTTTTGTACATATTTTTTTTTACGCTCCTTTGTCCCAAGCACCTCGTCCAATGCTGAACGTTCTAGAAAATGAACAAATAAAAAAAAATAACTACGAAGATATTTGCATCATAAGTGTCCACGTATTTTCGGGAATGGGTTCCTTTATCTTATATTCTGAATTCTGAACGATTTTAATATTCCTCAATTGAGGCGTGGAAAGAGGATCCATCTGACAGTGTGCTGTATCATGTTGTATGGGGGAAGCCGGTATGTAAATGTTTTAAATAAACAAAAGTGATGTTCTGATATTTATGCTGTGCTCGCATTTAGGCAATATCTATTTTATATTAGAATTTAACACTCGAACAAGGCTAACGCTTAACATATGAAAAAAGTCACAGAAAACCATTCCCTGCAATATTTTGAGCCTAATTCATCACAAAAACCTATATCGGGATCCCCAAATAAAATCGTTTTGATTTCAAATTATCAGATCTTAAAGACCCAATACCCGAAAAAAACGTGAACACTTTTGATACAAACATTTCTTTACTTTGTTAAAACCCCTTCCTAAAATGTGGATTTTTGTGCCAAGTCACCCTAATGAAAGAAAAAGTGTACCTCAAGGAAGCTGTATATGCCCATGGCTCTAATTGAGGCGTGGAACTCCGTCATGTGAGTGCAAAAAGAGGATCCATCTGTGCTGTATCATGTCACCCTATGTTGGAACGATCTTTGACGTTATTCCACCACCAATTACTGTAAACGGGTTTTCAGGTGATGCTAACATTAAGTTCAAGCCACCTCCAGAATCAGAATTTAAAGCCACCAATATCTCTCAAGACCGTGCTGTTCAAATTGATACTTGGATGAATCATATTACACTTAAAATGAACACCTAAATGACAAAATTTATTCTTTTCGGTAGTAAGCCACAGCTTAATAAATGCTCTTCCAGTAAAATCAAGTGACTTTGAGCTTTAAAAACCATGTAAAACAAAACTTAAAATTGCAATGTTGAATTATTTAAAGATTAAGACAATTCGAAAATACTTGTTAAAAAAAGCAACTGAGATTCTTGTTTAATCTCTAGTTGTATCAAAAATCTTTAACAAAATAGACAATACGACAATTATTCCATCAATGGCTCTCTAGAGTGTGAGATGAAAGATTGAGAAGCAGCGTGTAGCGATTTCAGACTGTTCATTTTATCAATAAAAATCGTGTTTGGGTTTGGTAGCATGGTTTGTCGATACAAAGGATGAATACAATGTCTATAGTGCACTGCTTCAAGAAATAATCCTCGAATATTTCGACAGCAATCAATTGCAGGATAAAGCATTTGGCCTGCCCTGGCAGCTTTTGTACATAAATATTTTGGCCTGGAAAAATTTGGACATACATAATCTGGCCTTTACCTTCAAGAAAAAAGAAAAAAGAATGAATAATCTGACCCGATAAGAATGGTATATAAAAAAAAATTTCTGAACCACAAAATTTTGAAATTAAATAATTAGACTCCTCCCAAACTGCCAGGCCTTCCTTCAGAATCAAATGGTCATCCTCGTAACTTTGTTTGTTTTTTTAAACATGGCACTTGGTGTACAATAAACGAGAGATTTTCGTAAAGTGTGAAGCCAGTCATAAAAAAAACTTATTGAGTTGACTTATAATTGAATAGTTTTTTAAATGTTTTATGTTCATTTTAGTCTTTTGAAGAGAATTGTATACATTTCACCGGAACAATATGCTAAAGTTTGTACGTCAAATAAATACCTGTAAAGTATTTTTGGCATGTGTTATTTTATTTCTGCAAACACGGAAATTCAATTTTTTTTTCACATATAAACAAAAGGCTTTGAGAAAAACATATAAGACAAATAAAAGACCTGGAAGCAGTATCTTACAAACTATAAACATCCATTGTTTGAATTTTATACTAGCCAACAACCAAGTGTTTCGTTTCGCCGAATTGAACAAATAAATAACATTACAAAAAATCGGGTGTCAATGAAAAAAATGGGTTTAAATGGTTTAACCAGCATTTAGATGAAAAACAATTAATATAGAATACGACAAGTGTATGTAGATAAATTTTCATTAAATAAAAAATCTATAAAAAAGCCAAATCCTGCACCTCGGTTATATTTCATAAAATAAATATATGTGTCCAAAAAGAAAAAAAATGAATAATCTGACCCGATAAGAATGGTATATAAAAAAATTTCTGAACCACAAAATTTTGAAATTAAATAATTAGACTCCTCCCAAACTGCCAGGCCTTCCTTCAGAATCAAATGGTCGTCCCCGTAACTTTGTTTGTTTTTTTGAACATGGCACTTGGTGTACAATAAACGAGAGATTTTCGTAAAGTGTGAAGCCAGTCATAAAAAAACTTATTTAGTTGACTTATAATTGAATAGTTTTTTAAATGTTTTATGTTCATTTTAGTCTTTTGAAGAGAATTGTATACATTTCACCGGAACAATATGCTAAAGTTTGTACGTCAAATAAATACCTGTAAAGTATTTTTGGCATGTGTTATTTTATTTCTGCAAACACGGAAATTCAATTTTTTTTCACATATAAACAAAAGGCTTTGAGGAAAACATATAAGACAAATAAAAGACCTGGAAGCAGTATCTTACAAACTATAAACATCCATTGTTTGAATTTCATACTAGCCAACAACCAAGTGTTTCGTTTCGCCGAATTGAACAAATAAATAACATTACAAAAAATCGGGTGTCAATGAAAAAATGGGTTTAAATGGTTTAACCAGCATTTAGATGAAAAACAATTAATATAGAATACGACAAGTGTATGTAGATAAATTCTCATTAAATAAAAAATCTATAAAAAAGCCAAATCCTGCACCTCAGTTATATTTCATAAAATAAATATATGTGTCCAAAAAGTCTGAAGTCCGGGCTAATGATATCTTTGAACTTGTTTTAGTTTCAAAGCCAACAAATCATTCTTTTTTTACACTAAAGGGACTGACGCAAGATGGTGGATAGGGTTATCAGATTTGGAAGATGAAGGTAATTTCACGTGGGTGACTGGACCAGGACTTGTAAATTACTCTAACTGGCGGGATGGTGAACCTAATAATACTTCTAAAAATCATGGAAATTTTTCAGCTGACTGTGTTTGTACCCGATGTCAAGGATGCCAGGCGTTTGAATGGTTTGACAGATATTGCAACACTAGAAGCTGGTACATATGTGAGAGACACAATCATGTGTAAGCTACAAATTGAAAATGACACTACATGCTGTAAATACTCAAAAGATCTACTGTGAAAGTATTGATATTCGTGGGGAACATATTTTCGTGGTTTTCGTGGGTCAGGCAAACGACGAAATTAAATATTCAAACGAACAGAGAATTAAAGATTGCTTCTAATAAAAAATCCTTTAAACCACGAATTCATGAATCCACGAACATGCAATTTACTCCCAATCCACGAAAATTGGTACCCACGATTTTAAGTACTTTCACAGTATATCATCCTGAGGGTCATCGACCCGAATGGTGATATAGAGATTCGCTCAAGAGTTTTACAATTTGTGGCATAGATTTAAAATTCGTGTCCATTATATCTATTTTTTAAATTGTATAAAGTAACTTTGTGTTTTTTGTCATCGGGTCGAACCCAGGGAACGAGGTGCGATATGGCGTAGGTGTTCTAGGTGATGAATAACATATGTACAATGTAGTTGGGCCAAAGAAAAACAACTACTTTTTCCTTTTCTCTTTGTATGATGTATTATGTGGGCTTGATTCTTTTTTCAATTGATTTTTAATATGTAGCTGTGTTTTTATATTTAAGGTTCATCTATACACTTTGGAGAAAATGACTGATTTTTTTACGTCTTTTTTCAGTCTACGTGGAGCTTTAACTACACATTCAATTGCTTTATAAAGCATCTAGATAAATATTTTTTGCATAAGCTTTTAGTATTTTGTACGTGTACACTTTATCCGTTTTGCCGGGGCATTTTATATACCCAAATATAGCCAAATATCCACGATGCCCTGTCCTTTGGCCTCCACGTGCAAAGTAATTTCATTATTGATGTTATTAAATCTACTCACAATCGGTTTTATGGAAGGTTATTTACGGGTAATTCATGCTTTATTTTAGGTACAATTTGAACGGAAAGAAAATGAATAAAGAAAACATCAAAAGAAATCTTGTAAACTGGAAGGGAAAATGATCGGCGGAATATATATCTAGACGGTGCTACACTTTATTTTGTGTTTTTATGTGTCGTTTAAGTCGTACATAGACTACAAAAATAGGTCAAATATCTACCATTTTATTCGAAGTGTAACTATGAACCTTAATACAAGTGTAACGGATAAAACAAGTGGAATACAAGTCATATGTACACCCTTATTCTATAAACGTTCTAATCAGTCATGAGGAACACTTTTGCCGTTTTCTGTTGACCTACTTGAGTAAACCCCAGTAGAGTATCTTTTTTTATAAATAGCTGGGTAGGGTCATGCGCATTATATTTGTCAACTGAACAAGTTATTCTTGTATTTGGTTTACTGGTGTACATTTTGTCAATAGAACGGGGTACTCTAGTATAGAGTTGACCACAACGACAAAATTATAACAATAAAACTTTAAAACTTTTGAAAATTAAAATACAAAACATTATTTTATAAATACCATAATGTTAATCTAACAAATACAAATGACAATATAACTTTAAGACTTTTAAATAATAAAATGCAAGACATTATTTTTTTAAATAACATAATGTTAATCTAACAAATACAAATGACAAAAAAAACTAAGTTCCAGACAATAATTTTGCTACGCCTGACGCGCGTTTCGTCTATTAAAGACTCATCAGAGGCGCTCTACTAAAAATATTGAAAATGCCAAACACTATATGATTTTGAAGAGCATATAACAGTAAAACCAAAAATACCAAACTGGGGTATCAAATTATTGATAAGATGATCAACATATGTTTGGGGTAGGAAGAACCTTAGGGTTTAGACAATTTTGAAATTTCACCGAATAATTTAAAGCTTTGATGCGTTCTCCAACACAAAAGTGTTGGTTCCGGGGCGGTCTAACCTCGAGGAATTAAAACTCCACCAGCAGTGCTAACCTTCATGGGTGTTCGAAAGACAAATTACAACAAAGTTCCAGACAATAAATTTTGCTATGCCTGACGCGCGTTTTGTCTATTAAAGACTCATCAGAGGCGCTCTACCAAAAATATTGAAAATGCCAAACACTATATGATAATGAAGAGCATATAACAGTAAAACCAAAAAAACCAAAGTGGAGAACAAAATTATTGCTAAGATGATCAACCTATGTCTGGGGTAGGAAGAACCTTAGGGTTTAGACAATTTTGAAATTTCAACGAATAATCTAAAGCTTTATACAGTCAGGGGACCAACTTGTTCAAGTCAGAAAAGATCTTACTTGTACCATTAAGATTATATTTTTGGTTTCTTACTCTGTAGAGTCAGATGCGATTCTGACTTCTACAGGTCAGAATGAATCCGACTTGTTAGAGTAAGAATAGTTTCTATCAAATTTGCTCCAATATTCAATGTTTTTGAAATAACATTTCTCAAAACCAATAAATCTTATTTAAATTGTATCAGAAGGTCAACAATTATATCCTGCCTTTAGATTGAAAGAATCATGTGCAAATAGGAAACAGATTGACTGTAAAGTTTCAATTATCATCAAAGAATTTCATAGCTAATTATCTAAATCTGTCAATTTGAACACCAATGTGGTTTATACTAGATAAATAATTGTTATTTAATGATTTAAGCATAATTAAAGACATTGGTGTTCACGACCGCCAAAGTAGAGAAATTTACTGCCAAAGAAGGGCAGTAAAAATTTGATTCTGACTTGTACAAGTAAGAATGACATGAATGATATTAAAACAAAATATCTAAATTACAAACCCATGGCTATTTTGTAAGATTTATAAATAGCTCTCAGTATATAAAAAAGGAATTTAACAATACAGAATATCTCAAGATAAAAGACTTTGATAAAAATCCATTCTAGTAAAATCTACTTGTAGAAGTTAGATTGAAAATTCTAAAAATAAGGAGAAGATAACTCTTATTCGTTTAATCTGACTTGTACAAGTAAGATTGAATCTGACCATTCTGATTTGTACAAGTTGGTCCCCTGACTGTAATATATAGGTATTTTTTTTTAAATTTAAAGTCACATTGTCGCAGGTAAACTTTACTCAAGACGTCGTCACGTACTCTACCTACCCTGCTTCTGCCAGAGTTCAACTCGAGTAGGGTTTAAAGTTCATAGGGGTTTACCCGGGTACGAATTCTAGTCGTTTATTTGTTACTCGAGTTAACCCTAGTTGACTAGAGTAGATCAAATGAAAACAGCCTAGTAGAGTAAATATATATTGATAGCTCGGTGAGGTCATGCGCACTATATTTATCAACTAAACAAGTAACTCTACTATCGGGTTCACTAGAGTACTTACTGTCAATAGAACGGTGTACTCTAGTACAGAGATGACCTTTCTGAGTATTATAACAATAAAACACCAATACTTTTAATGATAAAGTACAAAACATTATTTTCTATAGCCGCTTGATGTAAATTTAACTATATGTGTATTATTTTTAAAACCTAGTCATATTGTCGCAAGTTAACTCTTCTCATGACGCCATGTACCCTATCAACCCTGCTGTGGCTAAAGTTAAACTCAAGTAAGGGTTAAAGGTCATTGAGGTTTACCCAAGTACGAAATCTAGTCGTTTATGTGTAACTCGAGTTAACTCTAGTTAACTAGAGTAGGTCAACTGAAAACAGCCTTTGTACAACTTACACAAATATTCTTCAACAGACGATATTTTACACAACCGCATTATGGGAAATAGAGACATAACTTTTCAAGGAAACTCCTTATTTCTACCCTCTTATAGTAAAAGCCAATAAATGACTATTGTATCTTGGAAACAAACAACCATAAACTCCAGTCCTTCAATTATATTTTCTTGCGATTATCAGATAAAAGAAACAGGTTCGCGGAACACTCTAGATGAATAAGGCCATTACGGTCCAGTTTCAGTATCTTGAATGATCTTCAAATTTTAAAAGAATGATAAACCTTTAATTGAATACCAAGTTGCATTTATTATTGGAATTTTTATTTTACTTGTACTATCTAAATTAACTGGGAACGAATATAGACAAAGATTACAAAATCAAAGATTTTCAAAGGAAGTCCAATTACAATATATTGTACACCGACAAAATACTAGAATTAATGAAAAACCCAAATGATAAATGTTAATTTTATCTTTTAAATGCAGATAATAATGTTGAAAGTCTGGAGCATTTGTTTTTTCATTGTAGTTTGCAAATTCTTTTGTAGACCATCTTGATATCGTTCTTAATGACCCTGTATTAGTATCTTCTATACCTATTGCTATTACACAACAATCAATGTCACTAGGATTCTTTGAACACTTTGATGAGAATCATTCAATAAATACTTTTACCTTTTTTCAAAGTGGAACATTTGGATATTAAGGTTCGTGGTTACACTTCGAATGAAATGGTAGATATTTGACATATTTTTCTAGTCTATGTACGACTTAAACGACACATAGAAACACAAAATACAGAGTAGCAGACTTAGAAACACAAAATACAGAGTAGAAGAGTCTACAGATAAAAAAAATCTCTGATCATTTCCCCTTCCAGTTGTTGTTTTCTCTATTCATTTTCTGTCCGTTCAAATTGTACCATAAATAAAGAATTAATTACCCAAAAATTACCTTCCAAAGAACCGATTGTGAGTACGTTTAAAACACAAATAATGAAATAACCTAGCACGTGGGGGCCAAATAACAGGGCATTGTTGATATGTGTCTATATTTGGCTAAACTGTTAAAAGCAAGGAAAATGCCCTGGCAAAACGGATCGAGTGTACACGTACAACATATTAAAAGTTAATGCTAAAATTATGTATCTTGACGCTGCTACGCCATATTAAGCGATTGAATGTGTAGTTTAGACTCAATCAAATAGACTGAAAAAGATTTTTTCAGAAGTGTAAAGATGAACGACTGAAATATAGCGTCTTTTTTAAGTCTATCTTGAGCCTTAACTACAGATTCAATTGCTTAATAAAGCGTAGCAGCGTCTAGATAAATAATTTTTGCATAAACTTCTAATATTTTGTGTGTGTACACTTGATCCATGTATAGAAATATTGCAAATAAGTTATTAATTTAATTATAAAAGAATCTAATTATCATAGAGAATTGTAAAAGGAAGAAGAACTTGTATTATGAATTTTTCTATGAATGTGTTTTCTCATTTATTTTCTTATTTTTCTAATGATTTTTTTGACAATTTACATGTGAAAATTATATCTAAATGCAATAAAAAGGCTGTTTCCAAAAGACAAGATATGAAATTTCTTACAAGCAGAAAAATTAGATTCACATGAAAGAATATAAAAATATAACAGCGATAACAAAAATACCAAAAAAAAACGGAGACCAATGTAAAACAGTAAACCTTGCTGTGCTCTTTATGCGTCTTACAAGGAATAACCTCTTATCAGCACTTGATAAAACATTAAAAAGTGTTAAACCGAAAGAATTTGAAAAAAATCGAAAATCCAATCACTCTAAAACAGGAAACAAGAGGCTCCCGGAATCTTTTTTCGCCCACCTGGTCTTTATAGTGCAGTGACTTAGAATGTCGGTTTCAAATTTTAGTCAACCACCCTGGTACACGGCTGAATCATACCTTTTTGGATATCTTAATTCTTACCCCATTCATTTTGAGTGGTCGTAAAGGTTTCAAGTGGTGCAAAAGTCTGTGATCAGAGGTCAAAGCTCAAATTGCCAGTATCAATTTTTCGTCAAATTTCGAAGTTTATGTCTATATTTTAGTGATTTTGTTTAAACTTTAATGTTTTAAGATACTTTAAGCAAATACAAAACTAACAGAGTAAATAATCAGGGGTTATAACTCTGTTACTGCTTGAATTATGCCGCTTTTTCTTCTAGGTGCATTGTTTCAAATTTCTATGTTTATTCCGGAAGTTCTGCATAAATATACCAGTTTTTTTTTCATATTTACTAATTCCAAACTATTTTTCAAAGTATATACGTATTTTTGATAACTTATAACAAGGATTTTATCAAAAATTATGAAGGCCATTATATTAATAAAATACCCATATCATGGCCTGATAGTGTGTAATTTTCTATCATCTTTACCAATCACTGATTTTGAGCTTTTCTTATACTTATAATAGTTCAAATCCTACAAGAATAATATTTAAAACAAGTAGACAAGTATTAAGTCACACTCCTCCCTAATTTGCTGCACTATCAAACAATGGTCGACTTTACTGTGTACCGGTGGTGTTCAGTTCTTGGGAGTTTTTTTGGTTTTTTACAATCCCTTTTTAAAATATTCTATTCTTACATATGTAGAATTTCTTTCATTTGTTACTCTAGTGTATGCTTAAACAATATTTTCCCGATCCGTGTAGTTTATTTATAAAAATCGCCTTTTAAATCAGATATGAAACTATCAACTAAACTTCAAAGTTTGAGTAACTGTTTTCAAAGACAAAATGGTCACCAGCTCTCTTAATATGATCAGCGTCCAAAGGAAATCGCAAACCAAACAAGGTTTGAAAAAAAGTACCACAGAGAACAGACAAAGATTCACTTATTCAGGTGATGGCATACGGTTTGTTCAACTATCTTATGCAGATTCATTGAAGACCGATCATATCAAAGAAGGTTCGTAGCTTTAAGATGTTATGCACCTGCAATCCAAACAAAGACATACGTTAAACTAAGAAATAACCCTGTGCAAAGCCGTTTTTTTCTAAAAAAAACAGTGGACTTGAGATAAGTTATTAAAGCACATAACCTATGCAAAACAAGCCCAAACCACACAAACTTAAACGAAGTCACCTGGCTACACAAATGTAGAACAAAATCATACGGTATGCCAACCGCACAAGTTCAGCTACTCTTATAACTCTAATAAATGCTAAAAGATTGGATCTGGACATTAACGATTTAAACATTGGGACACCATTAACGTTAAAGACTTAGATCCTGAACCAGGACCATTAAATCTTGGTTTAGATCTATCGATACAAGCTCGATCAGTATGGCAGCTAAACGAGGAGTGGCAGTCGTACAAGTCCGAAAGTCGCTTGGGACGTAGTTTGTGATACTGATCTATCCTACAAAGTTTCAAATCATTCTGATGGACGAAAAAAGCTTAGTGGAAATTTTTACATAAATTTTCATACCGACTCAGTCCCAAAAACAAAGTTGAGGTTCGACAGGTCTGAAAGTCGTTTAGGGCATACAGTCTGTGATACTGAACGGCTCCTGCCAAATTTCAAATCATTATCATGTACGGTTTCTGAGGAAAACGTGACAGAAATTCGTATGGACGGACATTAATAAAGCTTTATGCCTCTCGAAATGTTGTCGGGAGGCATAAAAATCTTGTCTCTGTAACGAATAAAGTATTTGTGCTAACAAATATCATAAACTTTGAATCAAATATTAAGGGCTTTTCTTGTGAATCTTGATTTAAGGTTCGTATACTACTTATAGAATTACCAAAAATAGTTTGCCGACTTTTCTTATTTTATAGCGAGCACAGCTCGCAAGCGGGCACAAAGTGCCCGCTCGAGCGGAGAGCTCTACGGTATTTGTTTCCGCGAGAAATTTGCTAATGCTGATTTAGATTTTTTATGGTCCGGAAAGGGTTATTATTTTTACAGGTCCGCAGTGAATGTTAAAATAATTTATAAGAAAAGAAATAATGCTTAAAAAAATAATAAATTGCGTTTTTTGCAAGAAAATAATATTCTTAAAATAAAAATTCACATAAGCTGCTCGTTTCGTCTTGGTTATATGCACGTACGAAACTAACGTGTCTCGAAGCTTAATCGCCCCATACCATCTCGCCCCAAAATAAGCGAATGGAAATATTGGAAATTAAATGATAGCGATATCCCTGAATGTCGACATTTAGAACCCCAAAAACGTAGTCCCTTTTAGCTATGCTCGCATTTAGGCAATGCCTACTCCATATTAGTGGTACTCAGTTAAATATATTTCTTTAATGTAGAATTTCTTTCATGTGTTACTCTAGTGTATGCTTAAACAATATTTTCCCGATCCGTGTAGTTTATTTATAAAAATCGCCTTTTAAATCAGATATGAAACTATCAACTAAACTTCAAAGTTTGAGTAACTGTTTTCAAAGACAAAATGGTCACCAGCTCTCTTAACATGATCAGCGTCCAAAGGAAATCGCAAACCAAACAAGGTTTGAAAAAAAGTACCACAGAGAACAGACAAAGATTCACTTATTCAGGTGATTGCATACGGTTTGTTCAACTATCTTATGCAGATTCATTGAAGACCGATCATATCAAAGAAGGTTCGTAGCTTTAAGATGTTATGCACCTGCAATCAAAACAAAGACATACGTTAAACTAAGAAATAACCCTGTGCAAAGCCGTTTTTTTCTAAAAAAAACAGTGGACTTGAGATAAGTTATTAAAGCACATAACCTATGCAAAACAAGCCCAAACCACACAAACTTAAACGAAGTCACCTGGCTACACAAATGTAGAACAAAATCATACGGTATGCCAACCGCACAAGTTCAGCTACTCTTATAACTCTAATAAATGCTAAAAGATTGGATCTGGACATTAACGATTTAAACATTGGGACACCATTAACGTTAAAGACTTAGATCCTGAACCAGGACCATTAAATCTTGGTTTAGATCTATCGATACAAGCTCGATCAGTATGGCAGCTAAACGAGGAGTGGCAGTCGTACAAGTCCGAAAGTCGCTTGGGACGTAGTTTGTGATACTGATCTATCCTACAAAGTTTCAAATCATTCTGATGGACGAAAAAAGCTTAGTTGAAATTTTTACATAAATTTTCATACCGACTCAGTCCCAAAAACAAAGTTGAGGTTCGACAGGTCTGAAAGTCGTTTAGGGCATACAGTCTGTGATACTGAACGGCTCCTGCCTAATTTCAAATCATTATCATGTACGGTTTCTGAGGAAAGCGTGACAGAAATTCGTATGGACGGACATGAATAAAGCTTTATGCTTCTCGAAATGTTGTCGGGAGGCATAAAAATCTTGTCTCTGTAACGAATAAAGTATTTGTGCTAACAAATATCATAAACTTTGAATCAAATATTAAGGGCTTTTCTTGTGAATCTTGATTTAAGGTTCGTATACTACTTATAGAATTACCAAAAATAGTTTGCCGACTTTTCTTATTTTATAGCGAGCACAGCTCGCAAGCGGGCACGAAGTGCCCGCTCGAGCGGAGAGCTCTACGGTATTTGTTTCCGCGAGAAATTTGCTAATGCTGATTTAGATTTTTTATGGTCCGGAAAGGGTTATTATTTTTACAGGTCCACAGTGAATGTTAAAATAATTTATAAGAAAAGAAATAATGCTTAAAAAAATAATAAATTGCGTTTTTTTGCAAGAAAATAATATTCTTAAAATAAAAATACACATAAGCTGCTCGTTTCGTCTTGGTTATATGCACGTACGAAACTAACGTGTCTCGAAGCTTAACCGCCCCATACCATCTCGCCCCAAAATAAGCGAATGGAAATATTGGAAATTAAATGATAGCGATATCCCTGAATGTCGACATTTAGAACCCCAAAAACGTAGTCCCTTTTAGCTATGCTCGCATTTAGGCAATGCCTACTCCATATTAGTGGTACTCAGTTAAATATATTTCTTTAATGTAGAATTTCTTTCATTTGTTACTCTAGTGTATGCTTAAACAATATTTTCCCGATCCGTGTAGTTTATTTATAAAAATCGCCTTTTAAATCAGATATGAAACTATCAACTAAACTTCAAAGTTTGAGTAACTGTTTTCAAAGACAAAATGGTCACCAGCTCTCTTAACATGATCAGCGTCCAAAGGAAATCGCAAACCAAACAAGGTTTGAAAAAAAGTACCACAGAGAACAGACAAAGATTCACTTATTCAGGTGATTGCATACGGTTTGTTCAACTATCTTATGCAGATTCATTGAAGACCGATCATATCAAAGAAGGTTCGTAGCTTTAAGATGTTATGCACCTGCAATCAAAACAAAGACATACGTTAAACTAAGAAATAACCCTGTGCAAAGCCGTTTTTTTCTAAAAAAAAACAGTGGACTTGAGAGAAGTTATTAAAGCACATAACCTATGCAAAACAAGCCCAAACCACACAAACTTAAACGAAGTCACCTGGCTACACAAATGTAGAACAAAATCATACGGTATGCCAACCGCACAAGTTCAGCTACTCTTATAACTCTAATAAATGCTAAAAGATTGGATCTGGACATTAACGATTTAAACATTGGGACACCATTAACGTTAAAGACTTAGATCCTGAATCAGGACCATTAAATCTTGGTTTAGATCTATCGATACAAGCTCGATCAGTATGGCAGCTAAACGAGGAGTGGCAGTCGTACAAGTCCGAAAGTCGCTTGGGACGTAGTTTGTGATACTGATCTATCTTACAAAGTTTCAAATCATTCTGATGGACGAAAAAAGCTTAGTGAAAATTTTTACATAAATTTTCATACCGACTCAGTCCCAAAAACAAAGTTGAGGTTCGACAGGTCTGAAAGTCGTTTAGGGCATACAGTCTGTGATACTGAACGGCTCCTGCCAAATTTCAAATCATTATCATGTACGGTTTCTGAGGAAAGCGTGACAGAAATTCGTATGGACGGACATGAATAAAGCTTTATGCCTCTCGAAATGTTGTCGGGAGGCATAAAAATCTTGTCTCTGTAACGAATAAAGTATTTGTGCTAACAAATATCATAAACTTTGAATCAAATATTAAGGGCTTTTCTTGTGAATCTTGATTTAAGGTTCGTATACTACTTATAGAATTACCAAAAATAGTTTGCCGACTTTTCTTATTTTATAGCGAGCACAGCTCGCAAGCGGGCACGAAGTGCCCGCTCGAGCGGAGAGCTCTACGGTATTTGTTTCCGCGAGAAATTTGCTAATGCTGATTTAGATTTTTTATGGTCCGAAAAGGGTTATTATTTTTACAGGTCCGCAGTGAATGTTAAAATAATTTATAAGAAAAGAAATAATGCTTAAAAAAATAATAAATTGCGTTTTTTACAAGAAAATAATATTCTTAAAATAAAAATACACATAAGCTGCTCGTTTCGTCTTGGTTATATGCACGTACGAAACTAACGTGTCTCGAAGCTTAATCGCCCCATACCATCTCGCCCCAAAATAAGCGAATGGAAATATTGGAAATTAAATGATAGCGATATCCCTGAATGTCGACATTTAGAACCCAAAAAACGTAGTCCCTTTTAGCTATGCTCGCATTTAGGCAATGCCTACTCCATTACAAATACCAAAACGCGGGTATAAACGGTTAATTTGGATATGCTATATATCGATATTTCAAGGAGTAACCTCTCATCAGTAGCATTTGAACCAAAACATTGGAAGGTCAAAATCCAAAACAGTTGAAAACGAAAAGTACTCAAAACCGAAACGTTCGAACAAGGAAGCCAAATCCAGCACCGAGGATATCGACCATGTGCATTACAAGGAAAGAAACCATATTAGTGGTACTCAGTTAAATATATTTCTTTACTGTACACCCGATGTGTATCCGATTTTAACACACACAGGGACGATATATATTTGTTTTGCTAATGCTGGCGTCACACTGTCCCGATTTTGACATACGATGGACACACGAATGTGAAAATTTCAACTTCGTGCGAAGTTAGTCCCGAACTTGCTAAAAATCAAAATCAAAACCGAAGGGTATACGATTAGAACCGATGGCTAAGCGATCGGAAAAGTAGCACATACGAATAGCTGCGAACCGATTACGAAGTTGTTACGATGTTATCAAGATTAGTCGAGAATTAGATCCGAAGGAGACACGAATTTATACGAATGCTGTACGACGTCGTGTTTAGCATACGATGGGTCTACGAAGCATCACGATGGGTATACGAAGTATGAAATATAATAACGCGATTTACAATAAGATTATATAATTTAGTCTAAATAAATTGTCCTTTGCAGCCTCTAATTAGAATTTATTGATAACACTCTCCTGTCCCTGATGTCGATCAGTAAGAGTAGATAAGACATTTTATCTAAAGCTTATATGTAAAGCCTGTTAAGATAGAACAAAAAAGATGACTTTACTTTATCTTGTTTTGTTCGTATGAGTTGACCGAAGCACACATAATCTGAAAACAAGAAGAATATGTTGTAACTATGTAGAAAGTTCAACAATTTTAGCAGTTACGAACGATTCTTGAACAAAGCGTGTCCACCTTATAATACATAACTTCGTTACCGGTCCTATACCGGTATCTAAGTCCAAAGGTCCCGTAAATCGTAAATATTTGCGCACCGAAACGGAATGTAAACTTGATCTCAGAAACCCGTAATGGTGGACTGGCATACAGTACATACCAAAAAGCAGTTTAATAACTATAAATAAGGGTTTAGAAAAAAGTGTGGGAAAATGATATTTCAGTGAAATTCCAAAGTTCAAAGGGTCCTAACTCTGTAAAAAATTGCAGACCGGAACAACGCGTTAACTTGATCTTTAACTCATCATGGTCATACTTACATACCAAAAATCAGTTTAAGTTTAATATCTATTATGGTTTTAAAAAAAGTGCAAAAAGTTATTGTGACAGCGAGACGGCCGGGCCGGACAGACACACAAACGGGCAGACGGAGTGCAAACCTAAAGTCCCCTTCGGCTTTTGTCGGTAGGGGACTGATAAAAACTGAAGTATGTTTAAAATGTTTAAACCTTTATTTCTGATATTGATATTTAATTATTAAAAGCTGCCACAAAAGCCTGGACGAGGACGCGAAAGAGGGAAGCGCCTGGCTGTAAAGAACAGGACAAAAAGAAAAGCGTCAGAAGATTCTAGATCCAGACTGTCTTCGCTTTGTTTTGTCTTTTCTTCTTGTACGTTTGAGACTGATCATTCTAGTTTCATTTTTTTAATTTCCTTTATCAATTTTTCGAAACTAAAAAAAATATGAGTAAAACATTAATGAGTATACTTGTATCATAAGCTGCTGTCTTGTAAGTCTTCCTCTTGTTGCATTTTAATTATGAGGGGAAAAACAGAGCTATACATGTACTAACTTTTCTTTTTCTAAAAGATTTATTGTAATACGCCCCTAACTGAAATGGATTAATAAATGTCCCTATAAGGCACTTTTGACACGTTTGATATGTTTTTTACTTCAGAAATCGTACTGCTTTGACCAGTGCCGTGTTTCGTTCCCCATGCCATTACTCTATGCCATTACATTAGTTACGACGGATATACGAATACAAAGCGAGGTATTTGCGACGCCGTGTTTCCATCGCACCACCTTCGGAGAGCTGCTTGTTTTATTCGTGCCGCCATCGTAAGATAAATTAAGCCGACGACACTTAGAAGGCAACACGAAATCAGAAGATGCTTTCACGACGGCATTACGATAGAAAGGATGGATTAACGAACACAACACGAACAAGGACCTTCGCACGAACCTTCGGGAGTTTTTTAACATGTTAAAAAATTAGGAAGGCATTACGAAGTTGCTCCCGAAGTTGGAATATTTCAGCCGATGGTACTACGATGGTAAAAGATGGCAACACGAATAGCGCGATTTGAATACGATCACTCCCGATTTCGAAAATATCCATAATCGTGTTTCCATCGGGGTCAAAATCGGGATAGTGTGACGCCAGCATTAAGGACTTTTTCCGAAATAAAATCTGTCTTTCTACAATTTTATGGACAGCTTGAAAACGTCTAGTGGAATCGAAACAATATCTTAAACAATATGACTTTATCATTTGATTAAAACTAAAACACAGTTCCAGATGACTGAATTGAAACCACATCTGTCTTTTTTCTTTGATAATTTGTTGAACTGCTGACTATTTAACAGAGGGTAAGTTGCAGTTTTCAGATTACTGTTCTGTTATGACTTTTTTCGGAGAATAAACACTTTATCTTTTAGAATTAATAGTTTTACATTTTTATTATGGTGGAATCAAAATGCAATAATTTGGAAAACAATGTTGTTTCCTTTGTTTTTAACCTCTGACTTACTAGTATTTTTATTTATCTTAGTGTCATTATTAAGTCGAAAACATGCAAGTACATGGGTTAAAACGTTTTCAATATATTACAAAACGAGCTAATAAAATTTTGAGTCATTCATATCGCCACATTTTGAACTAATAATATAGGTCCGTTGCAGTTTATTGTTAAATAGTTTGGTCTTAAGATATTTTGAAAAACTTTAAAATATAATAATTTACATTCAAAAACTATTTTTAAGATGTTCTGCTATATTACATTTTGCTTAAAATAATGATTTATTGACAGCAAGATGGATTTTCTATGTATCTAAGACGATTTAGATATGTAAAAAAAAATAAACAAATTTATACATTTTTTTTTAATTTGTCACTGCACTATTAAGCTTTATGATAATCTGCTATTACCAATTACTCATATAAGTGCAACTTTGACCCATTGGAGACTTTTGAAGAGCCTAATGAGATGAAGGTTTGAGCAAGGTAAGATTTTTTTCTACCTGGAACACTTTTCATTCTAGGGGCCAACAACATGAAAAACAACTATTTTTTACCTATAAAGAGCAATAACTCGTATAAGAGTCATCTGAAAAATTCCACAACAACTTCGAACAAACATAGACTTTTGTAGAGCTTTTGATTGTGAAAGGCTTTAATTTTTTTTTCTCTCTGTTATAGTTGCTAAGTTATAAGCAATTCTAAGTGATTTTACTCCCAGCGGCCATGTTTTTTTTTATCAATTGATTTCAGAATGAGGATCGTTGGTTGCAATATATCATTTCTGCGAAGTTTCATTTCAATTGGTTCACTGGTTTCAGAGCAGGATGGACGACGACGGACTATTATAGACGCATAAAGCTGGCATAAGCTCACTTAGCCTTTGGCCATGTGAGCTTAAAAATCCAGCACCGAGCATATCGACCTTAGTACATGGAAGAAAGCCATGTGTTTGACACAATTTCGAATATGAAAAATAGATATTCAATAATAAAAATGTAAATGAAAAATGAAAAATTTTCGTCAGACAAGTCTGACCCAACTTCCCATGCCCAAGACGAAAAGACAATATAAAAACACATCGGATAAATTAAAGATCGCAATGGACCTGGTACAGGTATCTTTAAAAGGAAACGGTAGATAAACAGGGCTTTTAGGAACAAAAAATCACTTTTCTGTTGTGATCTCAAAGTCAGGTAGTTTGTTGTTAGACCAAATATGAATAGTTAGTTGAGCATTAGGTTGCTGTACCTTGTACGTCACCAAAAAAATGCAACAATAGAAAACATCAGCAGTTCTTGATCAGCGATAAAACCAAAAACCATTATTTTGCTGAAAACTAACATAACAAGAAATAAAAGATAAGACTGAAAAAAGTAAAATAAAATTTAATACACATAAAAAAGGAACATACTTTATATTAAATTTGTTTGGTCGTAAAAAAAAAACTTCCAAAACATAAAAAAATACTGATTGCACATTAAAATGGTTTATCTATTATGTATCACCATGATTCTAGGAGAAACGATCACTGGGAGAAATTTATCGATCGATTCACACAAAAAGTCTATTGCGAATTGATCCTTTCCGGAAAAGTCCAGTTATGATAATATACTTTTATTAAAGGTCTATTGAGGTTAAATCTGACATCACCGTATGGTGGAAGAACTGAAGCAAAATGTTTATCGATGATTTGTGTCATAACAAATTCTATGAAAATTAGGGTTTAAAAAATGTTCTTCATTAAATAAAGTATTTGCAAGTAATGCACATGATCGATATCCTAGGTGGTGGATTTGACTTTCCTGTTCGAAGTTTTTGGTTTTGAGAACTTTTCAGTCAATGTTTTTGGTTTTTGATTTTCCAATGTTTTGATGCGAATGCTGTGATGAGAGGTTACTGCTTGAAATATCGATTTATAGGATAAACAAATTAACCGTTTTATACCCGTTCTTCGTATTGTATTTTAAAGTAAAATCGGTGAATCATGTGAATATTGGCTGCTATTATAGAACTCGCGATTCAGGTATATTCATAAGAATATGAACATCATACACAACATACATACGTATCATAAATATAGAGCAGCAATGGTAGTGTATGCATGGGGGTGCTTTCTTAATAACAATTTATTTTCCAATGTCATTAAACAGGTGAAAATTGTATTAACCGATTTTCCGACTCTCTCTTGACACCATTTGCGAGGATGGTCTCAAGGAACGATGCTACTCCTTCGGAAGTGACGAAAAAAACGTTGTCCCGTGTATGTGGAGAGCAATACTTTATGCATCTTAAAAGAACCCTTTGTAGAGTTCGAAAAGAGTAGGCTCAATGGGGGGCGCTAAAAATGCCATTCTCGCAAACTGCTAGCTGGAGAGGGATTCACATAAGCATTAAGCTTGTTTCACAATCAATGATAAGTAAAAATGACAACAAAGATAAATGATAAATAAATATGTTTTAGATAATGTTATTAGATACTAAAACTATAAAAAAAAAAACTTTGAATTTTTGTAAGATATCATTTGAATGAATTAATTCAGTAAACTGGTTAAAATGGACACTATAAAATGTAAAGGTATTCATACTTCGTCGCCTGGAAAAGTTGCAATTTTCGTTTCAAAGCTGTTAGCAAGTGCATGCATAGAATATAAAAACATATCTTGTTTCAAAAGAACGGGTATTGGACAGAGGATGTAGAAGATTTCAGATTTAAAAGAAATTTTCAAAACCTAAAATTTCCGTATCAACATTTTTATATCTGTGTAAATAAACAATCATAGATAAAATTGTTGGTTTTACCATTTGTCTTTTCAGAACAAATTAGTTATATATGTTGTGCACATTTTGCAACATGTACAGATAAATTGTACAGGTTAAGACAAAATGTGACATTTTTGTCTTTCATGAAGTACATGTAGTCTCAAAGAAGACATATGACATTTTACACTTTTTGTTGAAATTCTGCAAGTCAATTTTAAGAAATGTTCACCTAAATATTTCAGAAATAGTATTATTGAAGTGCCAAACAAGAGCATTGGAATTGTTTTTGCTGAAATTAGTACATCAAAGTCTGGGAACTTATATTGCCAATATTATGTGATGGAGGTTCTTAAAACTTGTTATATTTTATAAAGTTGATTGTGAACTTCATGATGCACTTTTTCTTTAATATTCCGTTCACATTGATGATTACAAAAAATAAGTCCTGTCTAATAATGAAGAGGACATTCAATATACATTCTATTTGTACATGTTGCAACATGTACAAAGTTTCAACTTGTACACGACACATACATGTGTAGTAACTAGTATCTTCCTTATAAAACTTGGAAAATTAAAACATTGTTTTTGTTCTTTTTTAGATCTGTGTTTTTATAACTGCTTAATTTTCCAGTATTTTTCGTGATTTAAAAGCAAGGTTGAGAGAAAAGGACAGGCAAGTGTCTAACAAATGTCACATATATGGAATGGTTCACGAAAAGTCCTCTTTGTATAAGCATAAGCTTTTATTAATGGACACCATAGACAATAATGAGATGTGTAATAAGTGTACGCGACAAAACTAACAGAAATTAGTGGTAATTTCAATGAACTGTTAATACAGAGATATGTTCAACATTTTGCAGCTTGGCATAGTACTAAATGAAGTTAAATTAAAAAAAAAACATCAATAGCAAAATATGTTTAAAATCAAAGGCAATAGACCGTGACTGCGAAAGCATACAGATGAAATGCTTTAAAAACTGATCAGTACTATTGCTAATACAACTGCATAGCAAATATTAATAGTTTGCCATAACTTGTTGTTATAAACCTTACTTAAAAATCAAACAATTGCGAATGCCGCCGCTGTTGGAATCACCTTACCTTAGTCTTTCCTTTCGCAACAGGCCAGATAAAATTCCATAATGGAAAACATCAATCAGTCTGCAACGTGATAAGCGGTCGTTTCTTACTGTCTTGCATTTGCCCAATATTAAAGATATAATGCTTAAGAATCAAAGCATATCCAAAATTATCAGTGAAAGAGGACTCATTTCGTAAAGTCCTGATAATCTTATTATCACTATTATGTCTTCACATCCGTCTTGCGTTGTGTGAAACTACCGGTCCCTAAAATCATAACATTTTCAGCGATTCCGTCGAAACAATCACAAATATTCAAATAAATACATGTAGATCAAAACAAGTGGCTTCCTTTTTTATGTAATTACTTTTGTGACTCGAAAGGTTCATTCAGACAGGATGGGGCAACAAATGTCTAGGAAATTTCGATCATTAAAACTCATGTAGAATTGTCAGACGCAAGGTAGATTCTCATTCATTAATTATAATAATTGAGATTTGATCTTACATAAATACTAGCATTATATTATAGAAGATCAGTTTTGCAAGTACTTCTCTCACATTTTTACGATTGTAACTACAAATATCATAGTTTCAAGTTGACATTTCTCACTTCATTTTGCTGATTGTTGTACTGAGATGATCATCTTATTATCCCAATTATGTCTTCACAGCCGTCTGGCGTTGTGTGTAACTACCGGTCCCTAAGATCGCAATGGAAGAGGGAGGTTTGGCACGCCATAAAACCTGGTTTTACCTGCCATTTCATTTGAAATGCCTGTACCAAGTCAGGACCATTGCGATCTACAAGTATTCCGGTGTGTCGTCCGTGTTTTCTCTTTTCTCTTGGACATTGAGATTGATCCTCCAATTTTTTTTGATATCATTCTATGCTCTTCATACTCATATAGTGTTTTGCATTTTCACTTTTTGGTAGAGCGCCTCTGATGTATCTTGAATAGACGAAAGGCGCGTCAGGTGTAGCAACATTTATTGTCTGGAACTTTGTTGTAATTTATATTTCTAACATCCGTGACGGTTAGCGCTGCTGGTGGAGTTTTAATGCCCCGATGTTAGCCCGATCCGGCATCAACACTTTTGTGTTGACGAACACATCAAAGCTATAAATTATCCGTTTAAATTTTTAAATTTCCAAAACCCTGAGATTCTTCCTACCCCATACAAAGGTTGGTCTCAGTCATACATAATTTGGTTTTTCGATCGAATTTTTTGATATTATTCTAAGCTCTTCATACTCATATAGTGTTTTGCATTTTCTCATTTTGGTAGAGCGCCTCTGATGAGTCTTGAATAGACGAAACGCGCGTCAGGTGTAGCAACATTTATTGTCTGGAACTTTGTTGTAATTTATATTTCTAACATCTGTGATGGTTAGCGCTGCTGGTGGAGTTTTAATTACCCGATGTAAGCCCGATCCGGCATCAACACTTTTGTGTTGACGAACACATCATAGCTATAAATTATCCGTTTAAATTTCTAAATTGTCAAAACCCTGAGGTTCTTCTTATCCAAGACATAGGTTGATCTTAGTCATAATTTGGTTTCTCGTTCGACATTTGTTTATATTATTCTATGCTCTTCATATTAATATAGTGTTTGACATTCTAAACTTTTGGTAGAGCGCCTCTGATGAGTTTTGGATAGACGAAACGCGCGTCAGGCGTAGCAAAATTTATTGTCTGTACTACTCTATTTCATTTACAAGGTTGGGCGGAGCTTAATTTTATCGGTCTTTTAGGTAGGATTTAAATAAAGAAGTCCGAAAAAATTGACCCGTGTCCAACCCGGTCAATGAAATAGAGTAATATTTTTTTTTTATTTATATTTCTACTGTTGCACCCAAGGTATTCAATTACAAAAAAGTGTCGCGGGATTTTCAAATCAATGACTTCAAAGCAAAACCTAAAGACTGCTCTTGTGAAAAGTCCCCATTCAATTATGGCCCTTCTAGCCTGTGACCTAAAAATCGTGGAAATGACTTACTTCACGATGTTTTTGGCTAAAGGACGAAAAATCCGTGAGCCTAGACGAATCAACTGGAACCATAATTTTAAAATAATTATGGATTAAGTTGAAGAATATGCCATTCAATGGGCAAAGAAAGAACAGGAGAGAGAAACTAACGTTTTGTCGGCGTGGAAAAAGCTGAGAGGTCATTGATTTTGAGAAACAAAAATTCGCTGAATGGCTCAATTAGCACTAAAGCAGCTTCTGTTTTTTACAACGCTTATGTTGCTGTTCACTTTAGATGACAAATGTGTTCTTGTACCTGCAGACAAAGCACGAAATAACATATTTTGTGTGTGCAAGAAAAACTGTATTGACTGCTTGACAGCTGAACTGGGGGTAGGTTGCACCAGCAATAGCATCACATACACAGCTACAACACTGACTTAGGAGGATATTAATGACAATCACTCAAAAATCACTTCCTCTTTCGGGCTCTCTGTTTGTGCTGACAATCCCTGTATTGGATTCCTAAATTACATAAAATCTATATAAACAGCGTTTCATTGCAGGATCATCAAATGTACCACTAAACCTCTTTCAGTTCTGTTGACTTCAATACTAACGGCTATAAAATCCGTCCTCCAGAAATATTACGATTGTTGTTATTCAAGAAACTGTGTCGATCAAATGTGGATTCTAAAGAATTCGAAAGATCTGTTGGAGATTCTAAACTCGAAATCAGTTTCATCTTGCAACAGCATCAATACTTTTGATTCCTCCACTCTTTACACTTCTATTCCGCATAAATAACTCAAATCAAGATTGGCACAGCTGATTAAATGCAGCTTTTTCAAATAGAAAGAAAAACACAGGTACAAATATTTGGTAGTCGATTACAGTAAGACTTAATTTGACATCATTCAGGCTAAGAAAAAAGAACAAATATACAGAAGACTAAATAGTCGACATGCTAATTTTCTAATCCACAACATATTTGTTCAGTTTGTTTTTCAGCAAGCATTGCTATTCCAATAGGCACTAATTGTGCACCTTTGCTTGCTGACTTGTTCCTAAGTTCATATGAAGCAGACTTCTTACAAGAAGATTTAAATTTTATTAATTTAAATCGTTTATCGAAGTGGCCCATGCCATTTCTTCATTAATTTAACTTTTTGTTAGGGTTTTCAGTCGTATCAAACTAGGTCAAGTAAGATCTCTTAGCAACGGTCCCCTAACACCAGCTGGTGCGCATGAGCACGTCAAACTTCCTTTCTCATCCGACATATCAAACGACAAGACCACAGGTTGGTTAATGCACTTTTCCGGAAAATCGTCCGTTTCCCGACCCTTTCAAACATAAAAAATTAAAAATCAATTATAAAGTTATTTTATATCGAAATGAACAGGAATTTGATTTGTATTTAGAAAATATGTAAATGCGTTAAAATAATGCTCATATAGTACCATAAATAAGTATCCATGATAACCATTTTGTCTGCAACATGAGTTTTCTCGGATTTGGAAACTGAAGTTTAGCACCCCGATAAGCACTATCAAATTGATTAAAAATCATTTATTTGGGTTTGTTATTGATCAATTTATTTGGATTTAGGTGCTCATTGTTGATAATGTTAAGAATAATTTTAATATTTTGACGAAAAGGGTAAATCAGAATGGGAAAAACTGCGTTTTTCATCTTGATATCAATTTTTTGTTATAATTTTCAAAAATACAAAAGAATGAGCAGCTATTCTCAAGTTCTATATTTTATAATCTGTCATGTGGTAAAATTCTAAAACAATCGATGCCGATCTTCGGGGTGCTTAATCCGATTTAAGAAATGAGGTATCAAATTTCGTCTGATTTGCCAAATAATGTAAAAGGGGCGGGACTTAATTTCCAATAGAAAATTCTTCTATTCGGGTTTTTCTAACTATTGAGTAATATTAATAAAATAAAATGGTTTGCATAACTGTAAATTATTATGTCAGACTACATAAGACAATAAAACTACAAATATTTTATAAAATCTATATGGTACAGGCATTTTATTTTTCCGAGTATTCGTCGCAATAAGGGGGACAACTCTTGGAAACTTTTTTTTAACTTTTGGCGGGACTAACGTCATTAACATCACTGTGACGTAATAAATTTTGCTCCAACAACATCTGAAAAATAACTTACTACAATTAACTATTGACATTACAAAACATTTAAGAAATGATTAAAAACTTATTTGCAATGCATATTTTCAGCAGATATACACGTCTGATATATTTGAGCGCATTTCAATGCCGGATTTTGACACGTGTAGAAATAATATACTTTAAATTCATCTGAATAATATAACCTACACCTTTTGAGAATATTTACAAAATTTATATAGTTACAAGCTATGATGTTGGTAAAAAGCGTGTGAATAAAAACAAACAAAACAAACAAAAAATAAATCGTCCACGGTAAAGTATTTTTATAGTAATTAATATTACAAGGAAATGATGTTGCATTTAAAGTTGTATTTAATTTGGGTACAGTTTTTACATTTCAGTAGCCAACAATGTTGCGGAGATCAGCAAGGAGTCGTAAGCTACCTGCAAGCCAGCAGCCGTATGCCAGGAACAGAGTTCCACCCCCAGTTACTGCAGGAGACGCCACATCAAGGGCTAATGCAAACTCATCAAATGTTGCAGTGTCAACGAGGACGACAGGCACCTCAATATCTCAACATCAGGGGATAGCAGCTCCTCTTATGTCACCATGTGTTACAGGTAATGTTTTCCAATTAGTTTCTAGTACACCAGTAACCAGTGCAATTCCTGAGCACATACCTTGTACAATGTCTAATAATATGTCATATGCAACAAGTACTGGTACAACAATGTCAATGACTACTTCAATTAGGCCAATTTCAAATATATATGACAATACACCACCCATGGCAAGGGATGACATTTGTTATAATGTGTCCGCATCTATCAGGCAAAAAATTCTATCGGGAGAATATATTGATATTTCTCAGCTATTGCTGCAACAAGGTGGGGTCGATAAGTCTGACCATAAGCTGTGTATTATGAATGGGGAATTAGTCATGAAGCCTAAAACACAAGCTTATGTTTTGAACATAGAGAGCTGGACAGATGCTTTTATTGTTTTCATAAGTATATATTGTTCATTACACCAAAATAGTTATCATCAGTTATTAAGGTACATGTACATCATTAGGTTGGGTGCAAAAAGGTCACTAGGTTGGAGATTGTATGATGAACAATTTCGAATTAGAAAAGCACACAATCCATCAATAGCATGGGACGTGATGGACCAAGAGCTGTGGTTGCTAAACATGGGCAATTCTACACCCAATTCAACTCAAACGAATTATACCAAAACCCATTCTCTTAAATGTTACACGTTTAACTATCAAGGATCTTGTTCAGTTAATATGTGTCCATATTCTCATACGTGTTTGCGTTGTAGTTTACAGCACCCAGTGATATATTGCCCGAGACAAGAATTGTTACCAAACAGACAAAAAAATTTTCGGGCATCATTTGACAATAATTACAGTACTGTGGCTGGTAGTCAAAGCTCTTTTCGTCCTTGTGCAGCAGGCGCTTCAGTTCGTCCTGGCCCAAGACCACGTTTTCAAGCTTCTAGGTTTCGTTCTCAATAATTAAACATGGGTTATATTAGTTGTTAATCTTTTTTTACAATTGTAGGTTGTTCAGGATCTGGGTTTAGATGTCAGAGAGATTTATTGGCTAAATTATGGGAGAAAGGTTATACGCCTATCAATGTTGAAATATTGGAGAATATGACAAAGTTGAAGATGCAAAAATTCTGGTTAAAGGTTTTAAGGAAGGGTTTAGGTTAAACTATACTGGACCAAGGGTATCTGTCAAGTCAGATAATTTGCTTTCTGTAAAACTTAATAAATTTGCAACCATGCAAAAATTAGATGACGAGGTATCGAAAGGTCGTATGTTAGGCCCCTTTAGGGAGAGACCAATGTCAAACCTCAGAGTCTCTCCGATTGGGTTGGTTAAAAAGGCAGATAATAGTTGGCGCCTCATAACTCATCTATCCTTCCCAGAGGGTCAAAGCGTTAATGATTTTATAGATGAGGTGTATACAAAAGTAAACTATGCTTCATTTGATAATGTTTTAGAGATGATTTCGGAATTGGGTAAAGGGGCAAAATTGGGAAAAATTGATATAAAATCGGCTTTTCGTTTATTACCTGTACATCCAGGGGATTTTGAATTGCTAGGTATTCAAGTTGATGGTCAATTTTGGATTGATAAAAATCTGTCAATGGGTTGCTCTGCTAGCTGCTTTTTGTTTGAGAAGTTTGCAACGTTTTTGCATTGGAAGACGGAAAAAGAGTCTTGTTTGGATTCATTAGACCACTGTTTAGACGATTTTTTATTTGGGGGCTCAGCTTCTTCTGATAATTGTAAAAAACTAATGGACTGCTTTGAAACTCTTTGTTCCAAGCTTGGTATTCCTTTGGCTGACAATAATACTGTTGGTCCAACCACTTATATTATATTTTTAGGTTTGTCGATTGACACAATCAGGATGCTGGTTATTATTCCAGATAATAAAGTACAAATGCTTAAGGAGGGCATTATGAAAATTCTGTCTAGTAAAAAGTTAAGGTTAAAAGAGTTAAGGTTGAAGCAATACTGGGCTTGATGGCGTTTTGTGTCCGAGCAATTCCATCGGCTAGGGCTTTCATGCGAAGGTTTTATGAAGTGTTGTCAGGTATGTCAAAGAAAAAGCCGTTTTATTATGTAAGAATTAGCGAGGCTATGAAAGATGATGCTTTGGTTTGGAATGAATTTTTGGAGTCGTTCAATTGGGAATGTTATTTGCCCAATAAAGTATGGGTCACTAATGATGTTTTACAATTATATACTGACAGCGATGGTTCCTCTTCTTTAGGTTGTGGTGCTTACTTTGCAGGGCATTAGGTTCAGTTTAGGTGGCCAGATTATTGGAGGGGTGAAGATTTCATGTCCGACATATCATTTCTTGAACTTGTTCCAATATTATTGGCTTTCTTTGTCTGGAAAGAAAACTTTCGAAGTCAAAAAATTATACTGAGAACTGACAATCAGGCTCTCGTTTCTATATTGAACAAAAAGACTTCTAAATCAAAGTATGTTATGCATTTGTTAAGACCCCTTGTTTTGATTATGATGAAAAATAGTGTACAAGTTCGTTTGGTCCACATTGAAGGAATAAACAATTCTATTGTCGATGCCTTATCTCGATTTCAGATGGAGAAATTTCGGAGATTGTCGACTTGAACCCATCCGAGATTCCGGTGGAGTTTTGGTCGATTATTTCCGCCCTGAACTAGAGTACCTCTTAGGTAATTCTTTGGCTCCCAGTACGTATAGACAATATGATTTGGCTTTTAAAAAATCTGAAAGCTTTAGAACAGAATATGGACTGCAGAATCTTTGGCCAGTACCTTTAAATGATATTATCTCGTTTATCGCATTTCTGTATAAAAATAATTTTTCTCATTCCACTGTAAGTTGCTACATTTCAGGATTGAGCTTTTTTCACAAGATTAACAATTATCAAGATCAAACAAATGTATTTTTGGTAAGAAAACTATTGGAAGGGTTAAAAAGAACATCGCCAAGGTTTGATGTAAGACTTCCAATCACTAGAGAATTATTTGCAAGGTTTGTCGACATCCTGGGTAGTGTTTGTTATAGCGTCTATGAATCGTGTATGTTTAAAGCAGCATTTTGTATGGCTTTTTATGGGCTTTTAAGGGTTGGTGAATTAACGAGTGAAAGTAAAGGTGTAGTTGGACATGCTATACAGATTAAAAATGTACAGGTGCATCCTGATCATGTTCTAATTTATCTTGACTCTTCTAAAACTGATCAGATTGGTAAAGGTACAACAATTCACATTGGTAAGCACCATATAGAAAAATATTGTCCTGTGCACAATTTAAACATTTACTTGAACATGCGACCTAATAGTCCTGGTAATTTATTTTGCCATTTCGATGGTACTCCTTTGACAAGGTATCAGTTTTCGGCAATATTAAAAAAGTGTGTTGAAATAGCAGGAAACAAAGGGGCCAAAGTCACAACACACTCTTTTAGAATTGGTATGGCAACAGTTTGCGCAATGGAAGGTATGTCCGAGGAAAAAATAATGTCAATGGGTAGATGGAAATCGGATGCATACATGAGCTATATTCGTATAACCTATTAATGCTAGGTTAGGTTACTGTAATTAATAATTTTCAGCAATAATAAATGGCTGTTACAAGTTTTCAGGTGTAAATAAGACAGACATATGGATTGTGGGATCCTCTATTGTACGAGATGCTTTCATAGCCGCTAAATCAAGACCTGGTGGAATCCATTTAAATCTGCAGAGGTTGGGCGTCAGAATATTTTGGCAGGGCCGTGGTGGATTGAAATTGATAAACCTAAGACGGCACATCAAATTGTTAAAAACCCTGGCAGATGAACCAAAGTTTATTGTCATACATATTGGTGGTAATGATTTGGGGGAATGTAGACTTGGGTATCTCATTTTGAGGTTGAAACGCTTTCTGGCTTGGTTAACTCTAGCGTTGCCTAATACTAAAATTATATTTTCACAAATTTTGCCCCGGTTAAACTGGAGATATGCAGCAGATGCAGAAGCCATTGAAAGAGCTCGTCAAAGAGTGAATAGTTCAGTTGGGGCTTTTATAACTAGAAATGATGGGGGATATATAAGATATCCAGATATTGATCAGGCTTTACTAAAAACTGATGGGGTACATTTGACGCCTACAGGGAATCAAATTTTGCTGAATAACCTACAATCGGCTCTCGAAGATATTTTATTGAAGAGTTAAGATAAACAATTTTAAAGGTTTTGCTTGACTTGTGTGTACTTGTAAATATGTTTGAAATTTTTATTTGCGTTTGTTATTTACATTTATCGGCGGTTGACCACGAACACACTAATGCAGCTCCCCCCCCCCAATATCATTGGCGGTTGACAGGTCCATCATGTTCGTCAACTCACTGATTCCCTGTCAATTTGGCAGTTTTCGCTGCATTAAATTACGGGTTTATACCTTTTCATAGTTACGTGTATACAGAAACAATGGACTGTTGGCAGTGGCCTCTGATTTTCCAGGGTCATTTGCTTCCGGAAAGTCTGGTCCAAATCTCATTTCACATTTCTGATCTGCCATTTATTTGTCGGCGATCATACAGTTTCAATTTGCATTTTCATTTTCAATTTGCATTTTCAATTAATGACATTTTCACATTTCAATTTATTTACCGTGGTCAATATTCGCCAAACTTGTAAAATAGTCACTCAATAATAATTATCAAACTTATATTGTGTTTGTCTTGCTTGCGATAATAAGATT
Source organism: Arcuatula senhousia (assembly GCA_963971305.1). Lineage (NCBI taxonomy): Eukaryota > Metazoa > Mollusca > Bivalvia > Mytilida > Mytilidae > Arcuatula > Arcuatula senhousia. The sequence continues at coordinate 19,377,771 of OZ020315.1, forward strand.
CACTAGCATCCGTCGTATTAGTTTTCACCCTATCTGTCAATTCTTCATTTGAGATGTGGATAATGTACACTTAACAATAAATAATTATGAAACATGAAAAATGTTTAAATGTACATGATGCAATATAACTGGCACAAAACCATTCTGCTCAAGCATATTTGGTGTCAGCATTTTTTGGTTCTTCTGCAATTTTTTCGATGAAATTCTTATATAAGAAGATTTAAATTCTATTTATTTAAATCGTTTATCGAAGTGGCCCGTGCCATTTCTTCATTAATTTAACTTTTTGTTAGGGTTTTCAGTCGTATCAAACTAGGTCAAGTAAGATCTCTTAGCAACGGTCCCCTAGCAACAGCTGGTGCGCATAAGCACGTCAAACTTCCTTTCTCATCCGACTTATCAAACGACAAGACGTAATAAATTTTGCTCCAACAACATCTGAAAAATACCCTCCCACCCACCTCGTTACAACAGATACTCCTCTTTTTGTTTTGTTTTCTTGAAAGTTTTTCAGGGCATCCAGTTTTCAATGATGGGGATATTTGATGGTTGATGTTCAATTGGTGTTCTAAGATCTAAGTGCGACATAAAAGATCCGATGGCAGAGAGATTTCATGATGTGCGTTTGCAGTGTGCTGCAGGAGCTTAGAAAGATGTGCCTTTTCAAAGAACTTTCGTGCATACAGAAACAAGGACTGTTGGCAGTGGCAGTTTTCGCTGCATTAAATTACGGGTTTATACCTTTTCATAGTTACGTGTATACAGAAACAATGGACTGTTGGCAGTGGCCTCTGATTTTCCAGGGTCATTTGCTTCCGGAAAGTCTGGTCCAAATCTCATTTCACATTTCTGATCTGCCATTTATTTGTCGGCGATCATACAGTTTCAATTTGCATTTTCATTTTCAATTTGCATTTTCAATTAATGACATTTTCACATTTCAATTTATTTACCGTGGTCAATATTCGCCAAACTTGTAAAATAGTCACTCAATAATAATTATCAAACTTATATTGTGTTTGTCTTACTTGCGATAATCAGTCAGGGGACCAACTTGTACAAGTCAGAATGATTAGATTCAATCTTACTTGTACAAGTCAGATTAAACAAACTAGAGTTATCTTCTCCTTATTTTTAGAAATTTCAATCTGACTTCTACGAGTAGAATATACTAGAATGTCTTTTTATCAAAGTCTCTTATCCAGAGATATTCTCTATGGTTAAATTCCTTTTCTATATACTGAGATCTATTTATAAATCTTGCAAAATAGTCATGGATTTGTAATTTAGATTTTTTGTTTTAATATCATTCTTACTTGTACAAGTCAGAATCAAAATTTTACTGCCCTCCTTTGGCAATAAATTTCTCTACTTTGGCGGTCGTGAACACCATGGTCTTTAATTATGCTTAAATCATTAAATAACAATTATTTATCTAGTATAAACCACATTGGTGTTCAAAACCGTGGATATAAATGACAGTCTTAGATAATTAGCTATGAAATTCTTTGATGATAATTGAAACTTTACAGTCAATCTGTTTCCTATTTGCTCATGATTCTTTCATCCTAAATGCAGGATTACATTGTTGACCTTGTGAAAGAATTTGAATAAGATTTATTGGTTTTGAGAAATGTTATTTCAAAAACATTGAATATTGGAGCAAATTTGATAGAAACAATTCTTACTCTAACAAGTCAGATTCATTCTGACCCATAGAAGTCAGAATTGGATCTGACTCTACAGAGTAAGAAACCATAAATAGAATCTTACTTGTACAAGTAAGATCTATTCTGACTTCTACAAGTTGGTCCCCTGACTGATAATAAGATTCACTAGCATCCGTCGTATTAGTTTTCATCCTATCTGTCAATTCTTCATTTGAGATGTGGATAATGTACACTTAACAATAAATAATTATGAAACATGAAAAATGTTTAAATGTACATGATGCAATATAACTGGCACAAAACCATTCTGCTCAAGCATATTTGGTGTCAGCATTTTTTGGTTCTTCTGCAATTTTTTCGATGAAATTCTTAGATAAGAAGATTTAAATTCTATTTATTTAAATCGTTTATCGAAGTGGCCCGTGCCATTTCTTCATTAATTTAACTTTTTGTTAGGGTTTTCAGTCGTATCAAACTAGGTCAAGTAAGATCTCTTAGCAACGGTCCCCTAGCAACAGCTGGTGCGCATAAGCACGTCAAACTTCCTTTCTCATCCGACTTATCAAACGACAAGACGTAATAAATTTTGCTCCAACAACATCTGAAAAATACCCTCCCACCCACCTCGTTACAACAGATACTCCTCTTTTTGTTTTGTTTTCTTGAAAGTTTTTCAGGGCATCCAGTTTTCAATGATGGGGATATTTGATGGTTGATGTTCAATTGGTGTTCTAAGATCTAAGTGCGACATAAAAGATCCGATGGCAGAGAGATTTCATGATGTGCGTTTGCAGTGTGCTGCAGGAGCTTAGAAAGATGTGCCTTTTCAAAGAACTTTCGTGCATACAGAAACAAGGACTGTTGGCAGTGGCAGTTTTCGCTGCATTAAATTACGGGTTTATACCTTTTCATAGTTACGTGTATACAGAAACAATGGACTGTTGGCAGTGGCCTCTGATTTTCCAGGGTCATTTGCTTCCGGAAAGTCTGGTCCAAATCTCATTTCACAATTCTGATCTGCCATTTATTTGTCGGCGATCATACAGTTTCAATTTGCATTTTCATTTTCAATTTGCATTTTCAATTAATGACATTTTCACATTTCAATTTATTTACCGTGGTCAATATTCGCCAAACTTGTAAAATAGTCACTCAATAATAATTATCAAACTTATATTGTGTTTGTCTTACTTGCGATAATAAGATTCACTAGCATCCGTCGTATTAGTTTTCATCCTATCCGTCAATTCTTCATTTGAGATGTGGATAATGTACACTTAACAATAAATAATTATGAAACATGAAAAATGTTTAAATGTACATGATGCAATATAACTGGCACAAAACCATTCTGCTCAAGCATATTTGGTGTCAGCATTTTTTGGTTCTTCTGCAATTTTTTCGATGAAATTCTTATATAAGAAGATTTAAATTCTATTAATTTAAATCGTTTATCGAAGTGGCCCGTGCCATTTCTTCATTAATTTAACTTTTTGTTAGGGTTTTCAGTCGTATCAAACTAGGTCAAGTAAGATCTCTTAGCAACGGTCCCCTAGCAACAGCTGGTGCGCATAAGCACGTCAAACTTCCTTTCTCATCCGACTTATCAAACGACAAGACGTAATAAATTTTGCTCCAACAACATCTGAAAAATACCCTCCCACCCACCTCGTTACAACAGATACTCCTCTTTTTGTTTTGTTTTCTTGAAAGTTTTTCAGGGCATCCAGTTTTCAATGATGGGGATATTTGATGGTTGATGTTCAATTGGTGTTCTAAGATCTAAGTGCGACATAAAAGATCCGATGGCAGAGAGATTTCATGATGTGCGTTTGCAGTGTGCTGCAGGAGCTTAGAAAGATGTGCCTTTTCAAAGAACTTTCGTGCATACAGAAACAAGGACTGTTGGCAGTGGCAGTTTTCGCTGCATTAAATTACGGGTTTATACCTTTTCATAGTTACGTGTATACAGAAACAATGGACTGTTGGCAGTGGCCTCTGATTTTCCAGGGTCATTTGCTTCCGGAAAGTCTGGTCCAAATCTCATTTCACATTTCTGATCTGCCATTTATTTGTCGGCGATCATACAGTTTCAATTTGCATTTTCATTTTCAATTTGCATTTTCAATTAATGACATTTTCACATTTCAATTTATTTACCGTGGTCAATATTCGCCAAACTTGTAAAATAGTCACTCAATAATAATTATCAAACTTATATTGTGTTTGTCTTACTTGCGATAATAAGATTCACTAGCATCCGTCGTATTAGTTTTCATCCTATCTGTCAATTCTTCATTTGAGATGTGGATAATGTACACTTAACAATAAATAATTATGAAACATGAAAAATGTTTAAATGTACATGATGCAATATAACTGGCACAAAACCATTCTGCTCAAGCATATTTGGTGTCAGCATTTTTTGGTTCTTCTGCAATTTTTTCGATGAAATTCTTAGATAAGAAGATTTAAATTCTATTAATTTAAATCGTTTATCAAAGTGGCCCGTGCCATTTCTTCATTAATTTAACTTTCTGTTAGGGTTTTCAGTCGTATCAAACTAGGTCAAGTAAGATCTCTTAGCAACGGTCCCCTAGCAACAGCTGGTGTGCATAAGCACGTCAAACTTCCTTTCTCATCCGACATATCAAACGACAAGACGTAATAAATTTTGCTCCAACAACATCTGAAAAATACCCTCCCACCCACCTCGTTACAACAGATACTCCTCTTTTTGTTTTGTTTTCTTGAAAGTTTTTCAGGGCATCCAGTTTTCAATGATGGGGATATTTGATGGTTGATGTTCAATTGGTGTTCTAAGATCTAAGTGCGACATAAAAGATCCGATGGCAGAGAGATTTCATGATGTGCGTTTGCAGTGTGCTGCAGGAGCTTAGAAAGATGTGCCTTTTCAAAGAACTTTCGTGCATACAGAAACAAGGACTGTTGGCAGTGGCAGTTTTCGCTGCATTAAATTACGGGTTTATACCTTTTCATAGTTACGTGTATACAGAAACAATGGACTGTTGGCAGTGGCCTCTGATTTTCCAGGGTCATTTGCTTCCGGAAAGTCTGGTCAAATCTCATTTCACATTTCTGATCTGCCATTTATTTGCCGGCGATCATACAGTTTCAATTTGCATTTTCATTTTCAATTTGCATTTTCAATTAATGACATTTTCACATTTCAATTTATTTACCGTGGTCAATATTCGCCAAACTTGTAAAATAGTCACTCAATAATAATTATCAAACTTATATTGTGTTTGTCTTACTTGCGATAATAAGATTCACTAGCATCCGTCGTATTAGTTTTCACCCTATCTGTCAATTCTTCATTTGAGATGTGGATAATGTACACTTAACAATAAATAATTATGAAACATGAAAAATGTTTAAATGTACATGATGCAATATAACTGGCACAAACCATTCTGCTCAAGCATATTTGGTGTCAGCATTTTTTGGTTCTTCTGCAATTTTTTCGAGGACATTCTTAGATAATGTCTTCTAGACAAAAAAGATTGTAGACTAGCTCTCTCTTTCACCCTCACATTCCGTTATATTGATGATACCCTTTCACCAAACAATTATCAACTTGGTGACTTTCTCCATCTCATATATTCCCAAGGAGCTGAAATAAAGGACTCAACGGATTCTAGGGAGTCTGCTTCATATTTAGAACTACATTTCGAAATTGACTCTCAAGGAAGACTTTCAACAAAGCTCTATGACAAATTTGATGACTTCAACTTTCCAATCATCAACTTCCATTTTTTGTGTAGCAACATTCCGTCGGCTCCTGCTTATGGAGTCTTCGTATCACAGCTGATTCTTTACTCCAGAGCATGCGAGAATTACATCGGTTTCCTTGGCAGAGCGTTACGTTTGACACAGAAATTGCTGACACAGGGTTATGTTGCTCCATGGTTGTTGTCTTCATTCGAGAAATTTTACGGTAGACACCGTGCACTCGTAGACAAATGTGGGATTTCTATCTCTCAAATGAGTGCAGATGTGAGTTTGTCGTACAGATTTGTTTTGTCTTCTTTTACCGGATTTCACACACTGAATAAGAAATTAGCATCACGACGGGTGCGCCATAGCAGGCAGGAACCGACTTGAATTTGCGTTGTTGATTTCCGTTCGGTAGATTTTGTGTTTTATGTTTTTTTCGTGCTGTTTTTGTTCGTGTTTACCGGTTTCGTCGTTGCCCTTTCTGACTTTTGACACTTGAATGCCCAATAAGTTGATATTTCTCAGTTCCAAGTTGACCTATCTCAGTTCCAGGTTGACATTTCTCACTTCTAGAATGACATTTTGTAGAAACATAAAAATGTCATAACAATATTGGTTGGCCTACTCATAACAAATTGCGAAGCAAAGTTGTCTGAAATTTTGTTTAAATGATTATTTCTAACATCTGTGATGGCTAGTGCTGCTTTTGGAAATTTTGTTCCTCGAGGGAAGCTTACTCTGGCATTAATACGTTTGGTTGAAACACCACACAAAAGCTATGAAATTATGCATTTCAAGGAGTGCTTTGTCCTACCCAAGACATAGGTTGAACTTGGTCACAATTTTGTTCCCAGTTCAGCGTTTTATTGTTAAATTGTTTTACATGTATGCACGTAGTATTCATTTAGTGTTAGGCATTTTCAATCTTTAGATACTGCACTTCTGATGAGACTTAAAAGACTTTTAAAAAGGCAAATAAGTAATTTTTAAGTACAGATTTATATACGAAAGTAAAGAAAAAGGAAACGAGGAAACAAAAATTGTGTCATTTCCAGTTTGACAATTTCATTCAACTTTTCTACGCTCTTTATATTCATTAGTGTTTGCCATTTTGAATTTTTGGGTAGAGCGGCTCTGACGACTCTTAAATAGACAAAACGCGCGTCCGTAGAAACAAACATCATTTAGATGAACCGGCGGAAATATATACTTTATTATGAGAGAAGACCCCAATTGTCTTATTCAGTCCAAAATATTACCAAAGGGTAAATCAAACGAATAGGTAATAAAGTCTACTAATTTATCCTGACATAAAAATAACTCTGCAAATCAATTCCAAATCATTTATGCGTAAAAATTATACAAAACGTTATAAGATCTTTTTTTTTTTTTCAGAAAACTGTAAGAAAAAGGCGCCTTTATATAGGAACAAAAACAAATAAGGATGAACAATCTCAGAAAAAAATATATAAGATCTGCATGTTAAGATAAGGTAAAATTGAAAAGAGTTTCATTCATATTTTATAGCAAAAATAACTATAGAACATATTGCTTTTTTACAAGCCAAAATACAGTCAAAAGGGGGTCGATAAAGTTCATGTGTGGCTGCTAAATCACATACACCAATGATATCTATTTTTTACCAACGAAACTATATAACAAATGATATCAGTCTGATTAAAATATAATCCTCTTGATTTTGTAGTCGACGAAAAAAGGGGGTTGTAATTTAATCAGACTGTTCATCTATTTGTTATAAATTGTTCATTATTCGGTTCTGGACATTAATTACACAATAAGCACAGCTTTTTCTAATTATTTTATCCTAACAACCAAAGTAATCAGGAGATTACTGTATATTTTTGACATTTGAGTTAATTATGGGTTTTCTGATAGCCGGAATCGAATTATTGTCATTTCCCAGATACAAATCCCTTTACAATTGAAATGTTGTTCTAATTAAGATAATTCTTGTTTCATTCTGAAACTTTTAACATGTTTGAAATAAGGTAGGTTTGATTTTGTTTTAATTCAAAGACAGATTTCTGTCTGACAATTATCTTTATAAACGATACTAAAAATATTGTTCATTTATGTATTCAGAATATTTTAAAGAATTTTGTAACGTAAAAATATTGTAGTTTACTTGACAACTATATTTTTTTAGTTGTAAAAACTGGTCATTGAATCATCTGGTTTATAAACTAATTAATTTCGTAAAATGATTTTCACTGCTTTTAATTTGAAGATAAATTTTACCAATCTAATGGAAATCGTATGTTCATATATCATTTTACATGACTGACAATGACTGACATGACTGAAATAATTATCTATGTGTGGAGTTCAATTTTGCTGGTACAAGTTCCTTTTTTCGTAAATTCAGTTTCTTTGTGTTACTCTAGAGGATGATCATTTGATTCTGAGGGGGAGGGCTGTCAGTTTGTATCGTTTCAGATTATTGTCTCCTAAATTTTGCTGGTAAGAAAATTGATTTTACGCCTCTTCGTCATGTTCGTGGCGAGAATATTTATTTTCTATATACCTTGATGAAAATCTTTGGACAGATTATTTCTTTTTTTGTCTTGTAGGTAAAGATCCCAGGCCAGAATATTTATTTACATAATTTGCGATCATCTCCTTAGTGTCGTTATCTTATATGTCTCTTGGTTGTTTTTGTTTTAATGAATGTTTAGACTTGTATGTCTTTAGTATTTGCGTGCTTCGAGCACAGGAGGAGAGAAATATTGATGTATAGAAATTAATCTATTGTTAATCTGTCTTCTTTCAGCTTTACCGATGACATTGTGTTATTGCTGTTGATTTTATCTGCTCTATTCTCTAGTATGGAGGCCAGTCAACATATTAACTCTAAATTTGAATATTGTCACAACAGACTTGTGTACAACATGGCAATTACTTACGGGAATAGTCCAATTAGCAACAATGACCAGTCAACCGTGACGTTTGACCTTACAACGACCCGTGTGATATATTGTTTGTACCAGCAGACTGAGTGTAATATTACAGAAGATTCAAGTGTAAACTGGATTCTTCCAGACGATGTGCCTTTGATTATAAGTATTACTAAGGAGACAAAGTTCGGTGCACATCTGTCCAAAAATCTTACTCACCTTACGCTGAAGTCTATTCAAACAAGTTTTCAGGGAGTTTATCAATGCTTTGTCGAAACGCCTTTTGGGATATGTCACGTGGTAAATTTGAAAGTCGGTATATCAACAGGAAGTCGATTAAGTACTAAGACTCGTCTTTTGATTGGAATGATTTCCCTGGTATTTTCCGTACTTTTGCTTTTCTTATGTCGGAAAATATACATGTTATATTATTCTAGACACAACCAGAGGACTCATGTGACTGCTGGTCCTGTTGTTGTCAATGAGCTAACAGACAAAAAAGCAGATGACAGTTACATGGATGTGAATGGTGTGATCGGACAAAAAGTTGATGTCGGTCGGTATTGAATCGGAACCATTTTAACACCATTAAAAATTCTACTTAACCACTATCCAATTGTGAATCCTTGCCTCAAACGAATCAAACCAAACAAAAACAAGAAATCATACAAGCATAAATTTTAGTAACAATATTTTGTAGTCTTCAACATAGACATGATAAATTTAAATATATTACTAATAACGGGTTTTGGAACGAACTTGTTTAAAATAAATAAGCCATTCACACATGTCTTGCTGAAATACATATTCACCAACGTCTGCAAATATAGGAGCAAATATGGATGTCAAAAATTTCGATTATTTAATTAGTTTGATAATTTGTGTTTTTTTTTTACTCAAGAATGATTAAATACATCTTATCATGCTCCACTGCCAAATATTCGTGCACACGTTCTCTAATATCGTTTTAACAAGCTACTCAGACAATGTTTTACAAATTTTGTTCCTTGGTCATTTGGTAAAGGAGAATGTCCACAAACTAATCTGTTATATTCAAATACAACAAATAAAAATATATAAAAAAAGAATATAAATTTATACGTCGAATCTCAAATGTTTAGCCAATATTATTTCTTCCAATCTAATTATCACTCTCGTTTTCGGTTAACTTTGGCATTTTACAAAGAGGAGACATCATGATGTCAATCTCTAATGCAAAAGATAAATCTTAGAAATGTACTTTTATTGTGTTTGCCCAATTATGCAACAGGTGTAGCTTCAATTGTTTATCTAGCTTGCATTGTTTTCTTCTAAGTGAAAACATCCATATTTTATGTAATGGTAAGTAAATGATTTGATTGGTTAATGCACTGAATAAATCACCTGAATATTCCTTTCATATCTCGCAACCCTCTGAAAGATCTAAAATAGGTTTTACAATTATATAATTACTTGGCAAATAAAGGTAATAACAAAATTACCGAACTTGGGGACTCAATCTGAAATGTCCATTTGACAAGACAAAACAAGGAAGAAATTGAAGATCGAAATGTTCCTGACTTCAGGAATGTACAGGCATTTCAAAAGAAATTCTGGGTTAAAATAGGTTTTAAGGCGCACCTCAAGCTACCCCTTCCATTGCAATCTTTTCGTCCGGAAGTTACACAAAACACAACAGATTTGTGAAGACATATTTGGGATCATCTAAGGTGATCACCTCAGTATATCAACCAGTAAAACACTAATCAAAGCAGGAACTAACCATTTCGTCTAACATGATATTGAATTTTCTACCAGTGGGTGATCACGAAGAAAGGATTTTTTTAAGAGATCGTATGAGACGTATGTTATTATGACAAAGGCATTCGGCAGAATGGATAGAATGAGCCGGGTAAAAGAAAAGTTGAACATTCCATGACATGTGGCATTGACTGATGACCTTAAACTACCTTTCTACTCTCAACTCATATTTTTGAGCTGTTTTAACTTCACCGAGACCAACATTGTGCTACCACCCTGAGCATCAATCCACATGAAGCATTTTACATGTTCTAAACATAAGCCGTCAAGCTGAAATAAAATTGTAATTAATTGTAGTGTTGAATATATCTAGGTTTATTTCCTTTTGTCCTACATCTGTTTTTTTATTAATCTCTGCACACTAGCGGGATACATTTATATTAACGTTAATTCAGAGAATGCTAAATTAGGAGGCACGATCAAGAAATCAGGTAATTCGTTATATGTTCATCTTATTAACTTCTAAAACTCTGCATATTTGGTTAAATTTCTTATCGAGTATGGCATTTTCAAGCTTTTGAAGTAGAGCACCTCTGAAGAGTGTTCGATAGAGGTAACACATGTCAAAACTTATTGCCTGAAACTTAAGCTTTGTCGGAATTTTAATTCCCTGGGTTATAAATATTGTTTATAATCAGTATCACCACGCCACCGCTGGTTACTCTTATTGCATTGTTTCCTAAGTAAAAATATTTTAAAGTCCATTAAGATTGGTACAAAAAATTGCATTATTTTACAAAATGCTCTGAAAAGAAAACAAAACAAATAATATGCTGTTATGAAATTAAACTTCCACCTGATAAAAGGACTTTTAGAATTTCATGTAAAGTTCCTTTTAGGGGCGCGACTGTATGATTTAATGACGGGGCTACACATGTCGAAAGGACCAGGTTCACTAGAACCATATTTGGCCCTAACTTGAGTAAAACATTTAATATGCTTTAATTGACCAATAGTCTTAAATGCTTATATTTTTGATATCAATATACTTTAAAATAATTTCATCAATGTTGACTTTATATTTTGCGTAAAATACGTAATTGTAGACTATAAGATAAAAATGGTCAAAATTTACCTGTTTTGGTATACTCTTTTGGACGACTTTAAAGTAGTGTCACCATTCGCCCACAAATATTTTACTTGAATTATATTTTTGCTATTGTAACCTAAGCAAATATATGTGCATTATGGAAGTTTTCTTCAAATTCTGTAGTTTTTATTATTTTTAATTGACAGTAAAATCCAGAATATGGTGATAGAAGTAATATTAATTGCTTAAAATATGAAAATGTATCTATTTCTGGTAGTATGCAAGCAATTTCAATCCACCTCAAAACAGTTTTAGATTTTCTCCATTTTAGGGCCAAAATTGTTAATTGGTGAACCTGGTCCTTTGGAATATAATGCAGAATTACAAAAAAACAGGACAGTGCTTGGATAAAAAAAGGTTCAGGTTGGTGTTTTTTGGTTGTAAAATTTATAAAATGTTTGTAATAAACTGAATGCATACGTAACTGCAACACAATCCAGACTCCAGTTTTTCGATAATAAATAAACCGGAGAAAAATATCGATACCCCAAATATTATCAAATTGTCGCTCCCTAATAGATTATTGACAAAGGCTAAACTTTGTATGTTTGCATTTTATCTCACACAATGTAAAGAAGTAAAGAAATAACATCAAGTAAACAGCGCAGTTGAAGGTCTTCGAAGGATTACGTTAGAACTCCGGAAGAACAAAGGACATATTACTTAAAAGTTAATATCATTCTTTTTTGTGTCTTTTATTAAATTACTATTTTTTAATGAAAAGGTATTAAAATTCGATTATCAACTTCTCATGAAAATACAAAACACTATGCAATCACTACATACTTTAAAATATGAAGTATACTTGTTGACATAAAGCTGTTCAATCCTTGATAGAGGAAGAGCGTCCCGGAATGGTCTGTTATAGAAATTATATATACCAAGCAATTTCAACATTTAAAATTTGCTGTATCTTTGTTTGAGAGTCAAATTCGTTAAATTCTTAATGAAAAAAAACAACGTCGAGTGCAGCTGGACAAAACAACAATATTCAAAACCTTGTGATTTGGAGACCCAAAATAGATAGTCGATTGCTGTAGACACATGCAGGTCATAATTAACGCATGCTTTTTGTGCATCAATGTAAAATCCATATATCACCGTAATACAAACTCTGAAAACTGCCTTTTGTTCTTTTAGTCTTGAAAATGGTTAGTGATATTGTTAGTTTTATTTCAAAAAGGAGTAATTTAAAAGTACATAAATATATATTTCAAAGCCAAATCAAAACATTGATATTATTTTGCCTTGCTCAACTCTTCTCCTTGTAGCATTGTAAAAGATAAGTTTATAGCAAAATCGTGGACTAATTTTTTGTTAATCGAATGCAGTTGAAAAACATAATTACAAAATATCAAACTCAGATGAAAACTTAAATATTCTACAGCAATTTTCTCAAATCACCAAATTCGTCCTCATTGACAACTCTTTCTTCCACAGTTAAGGGGCCATAATCTCCAAATGAAATACAAGCCTTCTTATACTAGTTATAAACATCCCCGTTATCAAAATGTATAACAAACGATCCACTATAAATTGTTTTAAATACACGAGATCAAAATGTTGTGCACAGACGACGACGACACCGACCAAGATGACAAGGACCACACCACTATACCATGATAATTTAACTACTCACTAACACATGGCGGTTTCTCAGTAAAGGAAGAAGTCACCAACCAGGTCGGATGTCTTAAAATTCAAATGTCACATAAACCAATTTGGGTAATTTGTATAATGTTTAACATTGAACCCTCCTAATTGTTACTCTTGTATTAGGCAATTAAATAATACTTGCGGTGACATTTTAAAAATAGGAGGCATCATAGTACAGATTCATAAGTGAAAACAATATCTGAGGAATGTACTTTTTATTGTAACCGCCGAAGTGTAAGGATGTTCTTACATTGTATCCTTCGTCTAGCTACCATTTTAATTTGCAGATTCGTTTTTCAGTTTTAGTTAAACAATCACATTTTACAAATCAAGCGGGTGGTTTCGTTACATAGTAATGACTTATGTTAGGGGATTTGTCTCGAATTAAAAAATCATTGGAATCCAAAGTTTCCAAAGACGACAGCACCGACGACGATGATAAGGACGACACCGCAATAAAATGATAATCTAAATATCCTGTTGCACCTAGCAATATTTAAGCTGATTCTTAGTAGTTTGAGAAGTGGACAAAAAAAATTCAAATGCTAAATAAGATATTGGTGTAATGTAAAAAAATAATATGTTTTAGGCGTTGCCTAGCTGCGAGCACAGCATAATTATTTAATTTGCTTCATTTGACAAGAGGATCGGATTGATTAAACTTGAATATTGTGGTTGATTTGAAAATGTCGCCTATGAGCGCGTGACGCTCTGCTCTACATCTTGAATGATGACTTAGACAATGCATTCACGTACAAAGAAAAATGAAAAGCGCAAAAAATACATTACTAGTAAATATTTGCCCCTGTATTATTTTGAAATTTTTCCCATAATAAAAACCCAAAATTTATTTTTAGAAGCGATATTTATTAACATTATTAATATTCACGCTGATTCTGTAGCTTTGACTGAGAAGCATATCCGGACAAAAAAACCATAATCATTATTAGGCAAATTTTTCGAGTGAACTTGACGAAGAGCTCTGCGCTCTCGCGGGAACTTCGTGACCGCCACGAGCTGTGCTCGCTATTAAAAAGAAATTTACAAAGTAACTGTCGTGAATTCCGCACAAAAAACGTTAACGTTATGTCGCGGTTTATGTAACGTCACGTCTCTATGGCGTGTTTCTATAGCTTTTCCAATATATGATTGCAACGTACATGACGTCATTTTCTGCCTTCAACATATTCAACATAGTAACTTTAATTACTTTTTTTTGTGTGGTTTTGTTTTTCAAATAGACAACAAAAATAATATGACTAATGTAATCAAAATTCGTTTATCACCTTCTTAAAATATCAAAATGTCAAACTCTGGAAGATCACTATTTTTGAAGATATTAAATAAACACTTGTTAACTATCTGTCTAACGCTTGCTAAAAGTACAGTTTGTGATTAATCTGTTATGTAAAAACGTTAGAAGAAATCTTAATTTCTCATTTTTGCGGTTTTTGTTTTAGAAACTAATACTGTGAATTTAAAAAATAATACTGAGCTTAGCATCAAACGACCGCTACATGTTAAACACTGAATGTTAGAAACCAAATATGGACAGTCAATTGCTGTTGAGAGATTCTAATCATAAATGACTAACAATGTTTCTGACACATTCATTCTGATCGTCAATGTAAACTCCATATTTGACATATCTATATCATTTTAATGCAAACTCTATAGGCTGTCCCTTGGTCCTTATTTATAGAAAACGGTAAGAGATATTGCTAGTCTGATTACAATATAGGACTTAAGTGAAAAAAACAATATTAGAAAATCAATCAAAAATTATTATATTTATATCAGACCAATACTCTATAGCCGTTTTGTCCATATATCAATATCGTCAAGTTGGCCCCTTATTTCTTACACAGTATGATTCATTCACTTAATATGCAATACATGCCTTCTTTTAGAGGTTACAAACATCCATATCAAAATTTTATAATAATCGTTCAACTACAAATTCTCATGGCACGGAAAACCGAGTGTCAACAGACGACGAGAAAGAAGAAGGTGGCGACAATGACGACACACCCATAATGGAAAGTTAAGTTATCAGATACATGTACACACACCAAAACGGTTTTATATTAAAAAAGTCATCAAACAGATCTTGAAATTCAAATTTCATTTAAAATCATACTACGTGAAATGTCAAACATCAAACAAACATGATGTTTCTCAATTCAATATCACTCTTGTATTCGACCGTTACATAAGCTTTGACATTTTGCAAAAGGGGACATCATAATAATAAGTATGAGAGCCGGTGGTGTAGTGGTTAACGCGTCGGGCTACTAACACCGAGGTTCGTGGTTCGATCCCCGTGAGGGGTGAAAATTTCATGAACCAATTTTCCGACTCTCTCTTGACACCATATGCGAGAATGGTCTCGAGAATCGATGCTAGTCCTTCGGAAGGGACGAAAAAAGGTTGTCCCGTGTATGTGGAGAGCAATACCCCATGCACGTTAAAGACCCCTTTGTAGAGTTCGATAAGGGTAGGCTCAATGGGGGCCGTCTACAAAGGCCACACTCGCAAACTGCTAGCTGGAGAGGGATTGATATAAGCATCAAGCTTGTTTCCCAATCCAGGATAAATAAATATGTTTAAACTAATAATAAGTATTTATGAATTATGGAAAAAAAGTGTCTGAAGAATGTACTTATATTTTGTCTGATAAAATTTGCAGCATTGGAAGTATAAACTGTGCTTTTAGCTGGTAATTTGTTGTTTGTTCTTCAGTCTAGGTTAAAAATATCATATTTGATAATCCCACAGATGTTCACAATAAAGAGTTATTGGTTTAACGATTACAAAATGACTCAGCGGAGGCATTGCGGAAAGTTTAGGATATCTCAAGTTTTTTAAAGAAGTCGAACATTCAAGGACACGAAGGATTGTCTTGTGACACTATCTTACCTTTATTTTGAGACCATTGATTCCTTTGTAGTTAATAACCTGGAGTATTCGAAGCCAACATTATGTTCCCAGTCTGAGCTACCATGCAGAAAGAATACAAACATTTCCCTTGCATAAATATTCAATCAGTTACATTTATTTGTTTTATTTTTCGGTAGGATATTCAATTTTGTTTATTCTGGTATTTTATTATCAATATCTTCAAAAAGCGTGGGATAGATAAATGTAAATTGGGAAAATGATAAAGCATGAAGCACGATCAAAAAATCAGTTACCTCGTTCTCTGTTGAGCTTTGTTACTTTTTTAAACTCTTAATTGGTTTTAATTTTTAATTCTTTATATTATGTAGAATTCGGCAGTTTCTATTACGACATATTTTTTTGTAAAAAGAAAACAAAAAAAATGGCAGGACGGTAGGGATGTTTTCCTTGTTTTTTCTTTTCTCATTGCTATTTTAGACTGATCCTCCAATTTATGAAATTTTGCTATTACCTTTATTCATTAAACAAAATGTAGTTGAAAGTCCCCAAGTGATTATGTAAAACCTGAAAATAAAAGATTTACTTCTGAAAGTTTTCAGCATTTAAAAAAGTTTGAAATCGTTTTTTTTTTGTGCTTTTTACAACTTAATGAATATTTTTCATGTCAAATATAATTAAAAATGACTTAGTTATTAACTTGCACATTATAAAAATGTCAAACACAACATGCACAAGGCGATCACTACAGTTTTTGAATTAAAAAAATAATGCTCGTTGAAGTTAAGCCGTTTAATGGTTAATAGAGGATTGGCGACTCTACTTAATCTGTTATAGACAAAATACATACCACGAAATATTTCGTCCTTGCTTTGTTGTTTGAAGGACTACTGCTTTGCATTTCATAATGAAAACAATGTCGATTGCAGCAGAACAACAAGATTACAATATTAAAAACTTTTGTGCATTTGAGACCCAATATGGATTGTCAATAACTGTAGACATATACAGCTTATAAATAACTAACAATGTTTTTGCATGCATTCAGTCCTTCAATGTCAAATCCTTATTTGACATTTCTATATCAACACAATGCAAACTCTATCAACTGTCCCTTTGTTCTTATTTTCGGAAAGAGATATTGCTAATTTTACTTCAATTTTGGACTATTTAATTTTATAACGATGGAAAAGCAGTTATCAACATCAGATAAAAATCGTATATTCAAAAGCAGTTAGTATAAAACATTCATGGTTGTTCCTTATGGACCTTTCTCTGAGATAGTTTGGGTCACAAACCATTAATGAAATTGAAAGCTTCCTGTATTAACCAGGAACATTTAAACTGAATATCACAAGAATTGATTGATCCCACAACAGCTAAACTTCTTGCGTAAGAATTGCTAACACAGATTAAAGTTGCTCTTCTGTTGAAAAATTACATGGAAGACATCGTGTGCTTATTACATTGTAACAATATGGAACTTCAGTTTCTCAGACGGGTACATATGTTGGTTTGTCACATTGTTTTGTTTTGTTTTTTTTATGGGCACCAAGAAACACAACACAAAAACACATTAAAACTTGAAAGCAAACGACAGCGCATGCAAACGCAAATCGTAGCAAAAGAGAATTCCGTTTCTTCAGATGGTTTATCAGTTCCTTAATTTTGCTAACACTTTGTCGCTTTTTTCTGTGTTTCATATGTTGTCTGTTTTTTGTCCTGTCCTTGTTTGTGTTTGCAGGTTTTGTCTCTGCCCTTTCGGATTTTGACATTCGGATGCCCCATTGATACCTCTGCTTCTTGTTACCACATTTGACACGTTGAATTGACCGTGAAAATGAAACAAATATTCTGAAAATACAACAATCTAATGTATTTATGCATTTCAAAGTTATGGACGTTTGTTAAAATAGCTTTACTGCAATAGCTTTTCTTTAAGTAAAAAACAAGTTTTACTTCACAGTCTAGCCCTGTTTACTCTTTTTTATGCTGATAAAATGTCAGTTTCATAAAATTTTCAAAACTGTAAACAAGTCAAATGCCAATAGTCTAATCATTCTTATATACATTTTTTTTCAAGAACTCGCCTAAATGATAATTGAAGCTTGCCAAAAAGGTATACATTGATTAACACCATTCAAAACCAAAACAGGCAAAATAACACGTAATTCTCTGCCCACCTATTTACTATTTGACGATCAACACAAAAAATTCTTCATTGATTTTTTTCATTAGCAAACAAACCATAACAATTAATTCTTACATGTATATAATCATTGTTGTAAAAAATTTAGTTGTTTAACTGTTTTCCATAACATCGTGTTTCATTTCAGGATTATAAAATTTTAGATTTTATTTTCATTTAGTTTTAACATATTTTAAAATCACTTTGGAAAGAATATAACTGTTACAGAAGAGCTTTATTCTTTTAGCTGACTTAACCCGAGTGTTAATGTGGAATTTTTTATGCTGGTACAGGCACAAAGCAGTCATCCCCTGCCTTTTTATCATCAAACCCCTCTGACAATCAAGTCTGCAACCAAACTTGATATAAAAAAAATGTTATTTATATAGTGTGGGAGTTTAGGCAAAATAACATTGAGGAAAATATTTTAGAAAATAAAAAGTCTGTAAAACGTTTCCATTTAAGAATTATTTCATATTTTCCACTTACCATTTATTTTTAATTACACAGGACATCTTGGATTACTTAAGACTTAGCTGTTAAGTAATAGAAAGTTAACTAGGATGTTTAGGTTTATAAATTATTTGAACTTTCAATTTAGTTTAACCAATTTCTTGTTAGCCAGTTGCAAAACACCGAGCAGCGACAACTGGTCAAATTGAAGGCTGCTGGCCGTTTTTCGTTGTGAATTTCTTTATATTGTTGTTTATCATGTTTATATTGTAGGTTGTGTCGCGTACACTTATTCAACATCCCATTTTCTTCTAGATTATCTTTCCTTAAACTTTATAAAAGACATGTTTTTTTTTGTTCCGGTCTTGTTTGTGTTTACTGGTTTTGTCTTTGCCCTTTCGGATTTTTGACATCCGGATACCCCATTGGTACCTCTGCTTTTTTCAAACGTTTGGAAAAAAATGATATACTTATGATACTGCATTATGTTTCCATGTTTTACATGTTGTCGGTTTTTGTCCCGGTCATGTTGGTGTTTTCTGGTTTTGTCTTTGCCCTTTCGAACTTTTGACATCCGGATACCCGATTGGTACCTCTGGTTTTTTTTTCAAACATTTGAAAAAAATGATATACTTATGATACTGCTTTCACCTTGCAAACAACTGCCTACGTATAGATACAATTCAATTATAGAGCATGTCTAAAATTGGATATCTGAGGATTATGATGTTGAAATGTTTGTATATTGTAATAACATTTTTTGGCATGTACATGTACTAGTATGACTCGAATAATTCAAGCCCTATCCGTCTTTTTATACTTAGGCGAAATAGGGCTTGATCTCTTCCAAAGAAAAGTCTTCGTCATTTGCCGCCCGGTTCAGACAACAAATCAAAATCCTTTAATGATGTTAACTAATTAGTTGATCAGATTACTTTGATATTTTCTAAAAACTGATATATGATAAAAAAAAGTGCAAATTGGGATAATGAATAATTATTCAAAAATAATAAATTTTATATATACTGGTCATTAGAGATTTTGGTCAACACTGTATGCTCAAATGACACATTTTCAAGTACATTTGTACAAGGTCATCAGAAAACTAAATGTGTAAATTTAATTATGGGACAAATTAACAGCTTATCAAGAGTATTGTTGAAGTTCAAAATTAGACATAGAATGTATCCTAAAATAAATAGAGCCAATTAACAGCTTCTTATGCTATCTGTAATAAGAGGGTAGGGGAACATCAATAAACGTATACTTTTCAATTACTTTCAACTGTCATTGAATATAAGAATATTTGGTATGTATATTTAAACATGGAAAGTAAAAAACAATTTCTAAGAATCTTTAATTTCTTTAACGACTGGAGTTCGCGTTGTTGATTGATATTTAGTTATTTTTGTGTTTCCATGTTTGGCATGTTGCCTGTTTTTGTCCCGAGGTTGTTGGTGTTTACTGGTTTTGTCTCTGCCCTTTCGGACTTTTTACATTCGGATACCCCATTGTTACCTCTGCTTTTTACAAAAGTTTGGAAAAAATGTTATTCTTTTAGTAATCTAAATTAAGCTTTTCTCAGTTGAACGTATTTCAGAATGAAAAATTATTAGGTGTTTGATATATGCTAGCAAGATACCTTAGGATGAAATTAATTCGCGACAAAGAAAATGTCAGGCACCCGTTGCAAATTTGAAGAAAACAACCACTGATGTATTACTTCCACTTTCAGCTTATTGATATTTGGCATGTAGCTATATTCCATAGTACTATAAGGTGAAAAGCGATTTTATTATCAAAATGTTGCTTTTTCCTGTTTTCAGAATACTTAAGCTGTTATGTATTATGATCATTTATGAGCAAAATTTCCGTCGGAGTTTGCCAGGAAACTACATGTCACAGTCTGTTGATATTTGGCTTGTAGCTTCTTCCCAGAATACTATAAGTTGTTAAGCTATTCTATGTCTGTAAGTTATCTAATTCCTGTTAACAAAATGTTTTAAGACGCGGGCAACATACGTCTTCCATGGAAGAACGCCAATGGAGTTTTCTAATTCTTGTTCATGTATGCATAATTTGACAGAATATGAAGTTGTGTATTTGTAAATCTTGTAATTTCCTGTATATTAACGACGCCAGTAGAAAAAAATATTTATATATTTTTAATCCGGTTTGTTTTCAAAATATTCGACTTTCATATTCATGACATTATAATGTTGAATGATTTGATATTTCATGCCATCATAATTCAACAACTTGAATGTGATAATAAAATATAATTGCCTTATACATTAATTTACTATTTATCCTCATGCAAATGAAATGTCAATACCGTTTATGTTTTACACTTGTTTTTGTATATTAATCATTGCACATCCTACCTGTCATGTTAAACGTATTAATAAAGGATGTTTATTTAATCGGCTGATTTTTTCTTAAACTTTGAAAAGGTCTCTATAGGCCCGGAATAGGTATTATTTAAGCCCCTTTTTAATGTATTTTCAATGTAGCATTTTGGTGAATAATAAACATTTGATGTTTCTGGAATTCCCCCCTGCCGTATAACAACACAAGATGGGAATTCAGTAGAATTTAAAACTTTTAATGCATTTTATGGTCCAGAAAACCAACATTTCTAATGTAATCAAAAATTAAAATCAAACTTTTGTCCAAGCGTATGGATAGCAAATCGCCACTTTTATGCTGATTTAAATGTTGGCCTTTGAATAGATCAAACTTTTGCTTAAGAACTAACAATTAACCAAAACGACTAATATTTCAAGAGATCAATACCATCAATTGAGAAACCAGATTCCTTGTCAACGCTTTACTCAAGATCATTAAATGTTTTATTCAACTTGAAAACAAACTAAAACTGTTAACACCACAAAGCTTGAACATGGAGTTTAACCCATTATGATGTTATAAAGAAGACTGTTGGTTGTGAAGGTTATTAAACAAGAGGCTCCCAGCAGCCTGAATCGGTCACCTGATCTTTAAGCTATTTTAGTGTCTTTTGAATTAGCTTAATACCCGAATAAGGGGTTATCTGACAAATTATCTTATGTGTAAATTTCCAGAATTCCGATTGGCTGAAATCCACACTTACGAAAAATTTTACTATTAAGATTTTTTGTGAAAAGGTCCGCAGGTTTCTTTCCTTGTACTGCACATGATCGATATCGCTGGTGCTGGATTTGGCTTCCCTGATCGATTTTTTTTTTGCTTTCGAGTACTTTTCGTTGTTTAATACTTTTGGGTTTTGACCTTCCAATGTTTTGATTCAAATGCTGCTGATGAGAGGTAATTCCTTGAAATATGCATATACAGCATAACCTAATTGCCCATTTTATACCCGTTTTGGTATTTGTATATTAACATGCTGAATTGACCGTAAGCAAAGCGACGGATGTCTTGCAAAAAACAGGAACTGCTTACCCTTCTTAAGCAACTTTTTGCAACCTTGTTACGACTCAAGTTGTTAAATTGTTTCCAGTATTTCAGTGTATGTTCTTTTGTGTCGTGTTTCCTTGTGCAATTCTTCACTGTGATTCTTGGTGGTTTTTTGCCCTTTCGAGCTCTTGGCATTCAAATGCACCCTTGGTATTTTCTGCTTTTTGCAATGTACTGGGTTCAACATTTTGCGGTCTTAAATTTTACTGCATTCACTATAGCTAATTTATTTATTCATTATTATTGTAGCCTTGTTTATTTTGTATACCATTTGCAATCATTGTACGTAAAGGCAGGAAGCTAAAATACTTATGAAATGATCTACTATCAAAGGGAAACATAACAAACAATTCAAATTTATGTGCATGTTTATTAAGCATTTCAGGTAAAAAAGATAACATATATTTCATCTCATGCTTTTCAAATGGTACAATGAATAAATAGTGTTTCGTCATCTTTAACCGAAGTCTTTTCCCTAGTCCTTCAGCAAAATCTCTTTTTGTCCTATTTAAAAATGAATATTTTCCACAGAACATTAATTTCATGTCTATTTACAAAGCATTAACGCCAAGAAAAATATAACAAACTTCTTATATTCGCATTTGAAGTCATTCATGCTTCTGTCATAAATTGTCAAAGTACGGAAGATGTCCGTTTACCAAATTTCATCTCCTTTGATGGTTATAAAATCCTCCCGATACTACGAACCCTGGATTACAACTACTCCTTTCTTCCGTAATACATACAAAGGCACCTATTGTCATAACTGTTTCATCTACCTGGATAATGTCGTCTTCTGTGTAAGATTGGTTGATTGGGTGTGTAGATGGCAAAACCACAGACATTATGAACCGGCAATACGATGATACAAAATTCTGCTATTAATGGCCTTTTTCAGCTCTACTATTTTGCTGCAGATTTTGAGTTGCGAAGATATGATTATTCTTCTTTTTCAAACTGCCTTATAGATTAAAATTTTTATTATGCTCCGCCTTATTTTCTCGCTTTTTTTTGCTTCCAGATTACAAGTGATAATTGGATGGGAAGGAAAAATGTAATATCTTATATATTTTTTTTGCATTTTGTTGACCACCTCAAAGACACCTACTTAGGTAATCCAAACGTTCAATTATATTTATTTTGTATGTTTTTTTGTGGTTTTTTGTCCAATATATCTCTCCTCATGTCAAACTTGTTAACTTTGTCTTCATATCCTTTAAATTGAGATATATCTTATTCAAAAGGTTTTCTTTTATCATTTTATGCATCTACTGCAACAAAATATTCCATTATTTAATAAGTGGTTTGTGTTTTTTGCACTTTGGTTTTAATGTGCTAGCAAGTTGTAGTTTTTCATAATTTTTTGGATGAAATTTGTAAACACTAAAGAAACATTTGCATGATATCGATGGTCAATTCAACCAAAGCACGCTCGCAAAAAAGTTATTTCCTGTTTCTGTTTGCCTTTGATATTTTAGTGCTATTTTCCATTAGGAGTATTAATCTACTCAAAGTAACTACATATATAAAAAATAGACAATGCCCCTTTCAACTGTTGTTAAAGATAAAACATGAAACATATTATTGTAGTTGTTGTTAACCAACTGATTGTAAACATGGTTCAAATTTACTTTCTTCACATAACAAAACTTATTTGTATTTAGAAGCATGAAAATCCTTGTTCACTGAAAATGTTGTTGCTTACAATAATAGAACTATAGTGTATTGAGATTTTAATTCAGGAACCAGCACTGCCAGTTTTATGATGTAAAAGTAGGGGAGTTAGTTGAGGGTTCGAAATTGTACTGACTTGTTCATCGTTTAGTTCTCTTTTTACGTGTGTTATAAATCATAGTCATGGCAAGATGAATTATTGTGGCAATAATATGATCATCCAAAGAATTATTATTTTGTAAGTGTCACCTAAACCACTGGAATGCTTTCAGTTTTAGTTTTGTTATAAATAGATTTTGAAATGTTGGGAAATTATAGTGTCATTTTAATTCTAAATATTAAAAAATCTAAAGTATTTCATGCATTTCAAAACTATGGACTTAAGTAAGAACGAGCTTTAATGTCATCTTTTGTTTAGATAAAAACAAGTTTTACATCACAGTCTAGCCCTGTAATCTTTTATTTTTTTTTATTTTTATAAAATGTCAACTTCCTTTGGCATTTCTGTTGACAAAAAGAACGATGACGTTCCATCCTTGTATTGGAATCCAAAGTTACATAAAACTCCATACAAGCAACGATTTATTGCTGGGTCATCTAAATGTACAACTAAGCCTCTTTCAGTTTTGTTAACATCAATATTGACGACAATAAAATCAAGCATTCAAAAGTATTTCGATTGTTGTTACTCTAGAAATGGCGTCAATCAAATGTGGATTCTCAAAAATTCTAAAGAACTGATGGAAAATCTCCATTCTAAGTCATTTTCATCATGCAATAGCATTAAAACGTTTGATTATTCTACATTATATACTTTAATTCCACATTCACAACTAAAATCTCGTTTGGCACAGCTGATTAAACGTAGCTTTATCAAAAAGAACGGAAAACGCAGGTACAAGTATTTGGTAGTCGGTTATAAAAAGACTTACTTTGTCATCCAAGAGTCTAGCAAGAAAAACAAATTTACAGAAGATCAAATAATAGAAATGCTCAACTTTCTAATCGACAACATATTTGTTCAGTTTGGTGGACGTGTTTTTCAGCAAACAATAGATATCCCAATGGGCACAAATTGTGCACCATTGCTTGCCGATTTGTTTCTTCATTCATATGAAGCGGACTTCTTACAATCACTTCTAGACAAAAAGGACCGCAAACTTGCTTTATCCTTCAATCTCACATTTCGTTATATTGATGATGTCCTTTCACTAAACAATCCTCGATTTGGTGACTATTCACATCTCATATATCAGAAGGAACTTGAGATAAAGGACACTACAGATTCTAGGAGGTCCGCTTCATATCTGGATCTATTTCTCGAAATTGACACACAAGGAAGGCTTTGTAAAAGCTCTTTGACATACGTGATGACTTCAACTTTCCAATAGTAAACTTTCCCTTTCTGTGTAGCAACATTCCGTCCGCTCCAGCATATGGAGTTTACGTATGTATCACAATTGATTCGCTATTCCAGAACATGTTGGGAGTACAACGACTTCATTAATAGAGCCACAAATTGTTAACACAGGGGTACGTTGCTCCCAGGTTGTTGTCATCACTCAAGAAATTTTACGGACAACATCATGTGCTTGTATACAAATACGGGATTTCTATTTCTCAGTTGAGCACAGATGCTGGTTTGACATAGAGTCATCCTTTCCGGATTTGACCAACACTTAATCGATCTTTGGCAACGTGACGGGTGTGCTATAGCAAGCAGGAACTGCTTACTCTTCCGGAGCACCTGAGTTCACTCTCGTTTCGACTTGAGTTTGCGTTGCTGAATGCGGTTTTGTTGTTATGTGTGTGTGTGTTTTATGTTGTTATGTGGTTTGTTTTGTTGTGATGATTTTTTGTCTGCCGGTTTTGTCTTTGTCTTTACGGTTTTATGATACTGATTAACCCTTTTGTACACCTTTGCTTCTTCCTCAAACTTTCAAATTGTAAACAAGTGTAACGCCAATGTTCTAATCATGCTTATATACTTTTTTCCAAAAACTCGCCTAACTGCTAATTGAAGATTACCAAAATAGTCTACATTGATTATCACCATTCACAAACAAAACATAGATAATAACATGTACATGTTATCCTCTGCCCACCGATTTATTATTTGAAGATCGACAAAAAAGTAGCTACTCCAACTAAAATTTTAATTGTCAAATTCATCCATGAAAGCAACTTATAACGACAGGTATCTGTTTCAGAAACAGGAAAATATAAATTGTATTTTAAATACTTTAAAATTGCACGGAGTACAGAAATTTTATAAAAATGAAAATTTTCACTTCATGTGTTTTTTTTTTTCGTTTCCGGTCAGTTGAATCATTTCCCCCTTTCCTCATAATGGATTTAAACCGTATCCCCAAATCAAATGACATAGAGTAACGGCGCTTTGGTCGTTGTAAGCAATAAAATTTCAGAAAAAATCTGTAAAAAGTAGAGAAAATAGCCAATATTTAAATTTGGCATGCATTAACGTGCATTCATCAAATAATATGAAACTTGGTATTTTGACAGAAATTGAACAGATAAATACGAGGGATACCATTTCTCATTTCATTAACGTTAGTGTCACCATTAATTTTAGAAGCGAAATATCTACAAAATAACAAATCTCTTAATGAAATGTTTTGTTGAAGTAGCTTATAAAAAGTATTCATTGATTATCTTCATTCAAATATATATAATTCTACATGCATGTTATCATTGTTGCTAAAAAAGTATTTCAACTTTTTTTCCATAAAAACCATGTCATTTTTCAAGATTAAAAAATTTCAAGTTTCATTATCTTTCAGTTGTCGCTTATTTTAAATCACTTTTTAACAGCAGCTTCTGCCTTGATCTTAAATCTCACTTAACCCGAAGGTTATTTGGATTATTCTTTAAGCTGGTGCCAACATTAAGCATTCATCACCTGCTGTCATCAAAACCCTCTGACAACATAAGTCTGCAACCTAGCTTGATGTTATTGTTATTCATATAGTGTGGGAGTTTTGATTTGTCATAATGAATTTTAGGCGAAAATATTAGAACACTGAGGAAAATATTTCAATAAATTTCAAGGCTGAAAAACGTTTCCATGTAAGAATATTTTCACATTTACCATGATTTTTTTTTAATTTCACAAAACATCTTGGATTGCTTAAGGCTTGACTATTGAGTAATAGAAAGTTGACTAGCATGTTTAGGTTTTAAATTATTTGGACTTTCAATTTAGTTAAACCATCTTCTTGTTAGCCAGTTGCAAAACACCGAGCAGCGACAACTGGTCACATTGAAGGCTGCTGGCCGTTTTCCGTTGCGATTTTTTCATTGTCTTTTATCATGTTTACATTTTTTTTCACTTTTTCAACATCCCATTATCTTCTAGATTTTCTTTCATTAAACTTTATAAAAGACATGCATGTGATATACATTGTACTGCATTCACCTTGCAAACAACTGCCTTCGTATAGATGGAATTTAATTATAGAGCAAGTCTTAAGTTGGATATCTGACTATAATGATCTTAAAATGTTTATATATTGTAATTACATTTTTTGACATGTACACGTACTGGTATGACTCGAATAATTCAAGCCCTATCCAACTTTGTATACTTCGGCAGAACAGGGCTTGATCTTGTCCGAACAAAATTCTTCGTCATTGGCTGTTCAGACAGCAGACAGCTAGTCACAATCATTTTCATGATGTTTATTAATTAGTTGATAAGATTACTTTTCTGTTTTCTAAAACCGATATATGGAAAAAAGATGATAAATGTGTGATAATTAAAAATTAATCAATAATAATTAATTTGATCTACATTGGTCATAAGAGATTTTGGTCAACACGGTATGCTGAACTGACAAATTTTTACAAAGTATTATCGGATAAGCATTCATGCATTAATGTTGCGACTGCAAGGATCGTATTATTCGGGTTAGTACTAGTACATTTATTGACAATGTGTATTGTTTTTTATATTGGTGGTCTGTGTATTTTCTTATATATTCAAGTACATTATTGACCTAGCTGCATGTCATCAGCTGTGATTAAATGCTCTTTAAATGAAATATTCTGATTCTGAAAATTAGTTAAAGACCCTGATGAGCAACAACCACATTTATTTTCGAACATGTTTAATATGTAAAGATAGTTCACGGTCTATTCACCACTTTCTTCCTATGAAACCCCTTAGAAAATATGGCAAAGTAAAAATCAAGTTTCATTTATTGAGGATGTGACATGTATTCTCATGATTATTATCCCAACAAACTAAATAAAACAAGAATGATTTTCAAGAACATTTGTACATGTATAAGGTCGTCAGAAAACTAATTGCGTAAATCTAATTAGGGGGCAAATTAACAGCTTGTCAATAGTATTGTTGAAGTTCAAAATTAGACATAAAGTTTGTACTTTAAATAAATAGAGCTAATTTACAGCTTCTTATGCAATCTGTATTTGGAAGGTAAGGGAACATCAATGAATGTAGGTTAAATAGGTAATACTTTCAATTAATTTAAACTGTCATTGAACACAAGGATATTTTATTTGTATATTTAAACATAAGGAGTAAATAACATTTTCTAAAGATCTTATTTTATTTGTATATTCAAACATAAGGAGTAAATAACATTTTCTAAAGATCTTATTTTATTTGTATATTTAAACATAAGGAGTAAATAACATTTTCTAAATATCTTAATTTCAAACGTTTGG
Source organism: Arcuatula senhousia (assembly GCA_963971305.1). Taxonomy (NCBI): domain Eukaryota; kingdom Metazoa; phylum Mollusca; class Bivalvia; order Mytilida; family Mytilidae; genus Arcuatula; species Arcuatula senhousia. The sequence goes on from OZ020315.1 coordinate 19,406,022, forward strand.
AAAAAAAATGTTATTCTTTGAGTAATCTAAATTAAGTTTTTCTAAGTTGAAATGCATTTCGGAATAAAAAATATAAGATCTTTGATATGTGGTAGAAAGATACCTTAGGATGAAATTTATCAGTGACAAAGAAACAGTCAGTCACCCGTTGCACATTGGCATAAAAACACTCGCGAATTAATTCTACTATTTTTTCAACCAATTGTCTCAATGATATTATAATTGGTTTGTTCTTTATAAACTTAGGGACAAATTTAAAACTAAATACAGTCTTTGATATTCGTGGAAGTTGCATAGGCGGATCCAGGAGGCCCTTGGGTCCGCCCCCCTTTTTGGTGGACAAATTTGGTTGAATATGTAGGAAATCATTGAAGCGTGACCAAAGCGGGCCTCTTAGGCCAGTCAGTTGGCCCTCTTTTCAGAATTTCTGGATCCGCCTCTGAGTTGTTTTCATCTTGACCATCAAAATCAACTTTAAGACAGGAAACTTCACACTACTATTATTAATGTGACTGCAATGTGTTGCATAAGCGACATATATGGGCAACTTTGGCACCATCCTTCGTCTTGCGTCTCCCCGTGTCGTCGTTGTCTTATTGTGTCACAAAGCTTTCTGGCACAGTTTTTCGGTGTTTCGTTTCCAGAATATTCGACTTTCATGTTATAAAGTGTTACAAAATTTGATTTTTTATGCAATCAATAATTCAACGACTTGAATATGATAACAAAAGGTTTGCCTTATACAGTCATTGACTATTTATCCCCATGCCAATGAAACGTCATTACCGTTAATTTTTTTTACACTTTTTGGTGTATTATCATTGCTCATCTTACCTGTAATGTTCAACGTAACAATGTCGGAGGTTTATCTAAAGGTCAAAGGAAATTATATTTAATCAGCTGATTTTTTTTTAAAACTTTGAAAAGGTCTCTATTTGCCCAAAGTTATTTTTCAATGCATTTTCAACATAGCATTTTGATGAATAAGAAAAATAACTATTTGATTTTCCTAAAATTTCTACCAGCTGTATAAGAACACAAGACATATGTGAAATATAAATTGAATAGGATTTTACCGATTTTAAACTTTTAATGCATTTAATGGTCAAGAAACCAAAATTTTTTAATGTAATCGAAAATTATATGATTTTTAAATTTTGACCCAGCTCATGACTAGCAAATCACCCTTTTTATGCTGATCCAAGTGCTGGTTTTTGTATGTATCAAACAACTACAAACAGGATCAAAATTTGACCCAGAGCTACCCATGGAAGGGTCTATATTAACAACAACGAAAAATAAAGGGCAAAAACTGTGGTATCGTACTTATTGATTCAGAATTCTTGTGTAATGGTTGCAAGATATAATGATTCGTTGCAACGTTGCAATAGGCTTCAACATATCTATTGCTTGTTGCGTGTTGATTAGTTTCATTTTCAGTCAGAGATGCGTTATTTTTCAACTTATAGGTATACATAAAATAAGTATAACATATAGATCTATAAGATAAAATTATTAGATACCTCAAAAGATATTTAAGATAATTTCAAATCTCGTTCATTTTCCGAGGTTCATTCTTTGAAAACTTTCGATTCTTTAATTTTGTACACCACATTGCCACACGAAAAGCTAAAGTGGAGCTAAAAAACTTCTCAAAAAAGCCTTTTTCCAATTTCAGGAACTAGGAACTTTGTTGTTATAGGTTACAATTCTACATATTTTTCAAAAACATTTTATATAGATAAAATATAAAATATGAAAAATAACTTTAATTTTCAAATTATTAATTTCCCTAACATTGAAAGCAATATACCTACCTCACCTGCTTACGGTGTTTATATTTCACAACGTATAACCAGGGCTTGTACAATTTTGTTTGATTTTTTTTATAAGACACCGCTTCCTCCGTGACCGACCCTTAGACCAAGGTTTCAAGAAAATTCGTCTTGTACGGTCCCTAAAAAATTCTTCCTTCGTTATCAGCCACTGGTGGAAACATCAAAATTGAGTTGAACGTATTGGTAAGTGTTTGTTTTGATTAGTGTTTTGCTGAGTGTTGTCCTGAGATATCTTATTAGCCTTATTATGTCTTCATAACGTTGTTGCGTTGTGTGTAACTACCGGTCCATAAGATCGCAATGTAAGAGGGAGGTTTTGGTTGGTGCGCCATAAAACCTGGTTTAACCCACCATTTCATTTGAAATGTCTGTACTAAGTCAGGACCATTGTGATCTATAACTATTCTGGTATGTCTTCCACGTCTAGTCTTTTCTCTTGGACATTGAGATTGATCCTGCAAGTTCGGTAATTTTGTTATTACTTTTATGTACATTATGGAGTATTACAATGTTTCTGAATATCATGCAATAAATTTAGACAAAAAAAGAATGGTAAGCAAGCTGAACACTTTAAGTAGCCACCCTGAATACCCCCACTCTATTTAGGACTTTGATAGTATTAAGGCAAATACAGTTAGAAATGAACTATGACTTTAAGGAACATTTCATTTTTTTTAAATGCGAGATATTGCAATGAGACTATCATTTAATCTCAACTTATTACACCCAACCCTAGGGGTATTATCAAAATTTCGAAAAATTCGGCACAATCAATAACAAAGTACAGTTACTGAGTCAATTTTGACGTCTGTAATTTAACGTCTGGAAATAAAGACATGATGTTTCCTTGTGCAACATAAGTAGCCCAGATTCTAGGAGCATTAACAAATCTCCACAACCTTCACGTCAGTATTTCAAACCACCTTAAAGGAATTACATAACGAATCAATAATATATCCATAGGCTTTCTATGGCCACATCCCAAAAACCGTCATTTTATTTGCTGTCCGATTTTGAAAATCTTTATTTCATTTCCATGCTGCGTTTGTCAATCAAATCAAAAAAAATCTCTTACATGGGTAAAAAGGGACCAAACACTTCAATTAAGGAGTCATTTGTTTCTATGTAAAGTAAGTAATTTGCTAGGAAATTTTGTTAGAGTGTAACTTAATCCTGAATGAAGTTTTCTATTGCAATCGAGGTTGCGAAATGATATTGATAACATCATGAACTTATCAACAAATATAGAATTTCTGTGTACATGGTGAGTGAAGTTGTTAGTTTGTCACATGGTTCTGTTTTTAATCTTTTACCACAATTACCAAATTTCCGATTGTTTAATTCAATTGTTTTTCGTTGTACTTCACACGGTCGATATCCTGGGTGCTGGATTTGGCTTCCCTGTTCGAACTCTTTTTGGTTCGAGTACTTTTTGTTGTTCAAAATTTTTGGGTTTTGACCATCCAAAGTTTTATTCAAAAGCTGCTGATGAGAGTTTACTCCTTGAAATGTGCATATACAGCATAACCAAATTGCCCGTTTTATATCAGTTTTGGTATTTGTATATTGACGTGCTGAATTGGCCGTAAGCCATGCGACGGATGTCTTTCAAAAAACCACGAACTGCTTACCCTTCTTAAGCTCCTACGTTCACTCGACTTGAGGTCGCGTTGTTGATTGGTTTCCAGCTTTTATGTGTTTTTGTGTCGTGTTTCCTTGTGCAATTCTTCATTGTGTTTCCTGTTTTTTACCCTTTCAGGCTCTTGACATTCAAATACATTATTGGTATTTCTCTGCTTTTTGCAATGTACTAAGTTCAACATGTTGCAGTTGTAAATTTTACTGCATTCAGTGTAGCTTTTTATCTATTCATTATTATTGTTGCTTTGTGTATTTTGTATACCATTTGCAATCATTGTACGTAAAGGCGAGAGGCTAAAATACTTATGAAATGATCTACTATGAAAGGGAAACATAACAAACAATTCAAATTTATTTGTATGTTTATTAAGCATTTAAGGTAAAAAAAAAGATAACATCCCATGCTTTTCATATGGTACAATGAATAAATTGTGTTTTATCATCTTCAACCGATGTCTTCTCACTAGTCCGTCAGGAAGATCTCTTTTCCTTATTAAAATAAATCTTTTTCCACAGAACATTCATTTCATGGCTATTTACAAAGCAATAACGAAAGGAAAATACAACAAACTTTTTATATTCGCCTTTGAAGTCATTCACGCTTCTGTCATAAATTGTCAAAGTACGGAAGATGTCCGTTCACCAAATTTCATCTCCTTGTATCGTTATAAAATCCTCCCGATACTACGAACCCTGGATTACAACTACTCCTTTCTTCCTTAATACATACAACAATGTCACAATTTGTCAGAAGTGGTTCATCTACTTGAATAATGTCGTCTTCTGTGTTAGATTGGTTGATCAGGTATGTTGATGGCAAAACAACAGACATAGTGAACTTGGCAATTCGATGATACAAAATTCTGCTACAAAACTGTATTAATGGCCTTTTCAGCTTTTCTATTTTGCTGCAATTTTTGAGTTGCAAAGTCAAGATATGATTATTCTTCTTTTCAAAACCGTCTTATAAATTGAGATTTTGATTATGCTCCGCCTTATTTTCTCGCAAATAACTTCAATAATAAAAGTGATAATTGGATGGGAAGGAAAAAATGTAATAACTTATATTTGTTTTTTTTGCATTTTATTGACCACCTCAAAGCCATCTATATAGGTCATTCAAATTCAAATGTAGGGGTTTTTTTCTTGTGGTTTCTCTAATACATCTCTCCTCATATCATATTTGTAGAATTTGTCTTCATTTCCTAGAAATTCAGATAAAGAACAATTTTTTTACTAACATCTACTGTATCTACTCGAACAAAATATTTCATAATGAAATAAGCCATTTGTGCTTTTGGCACTTTGGATAATGCGATAGCAACTGGTAATTGACCGATTCTCAATCATTTTTTATATGATGTTTGTAACCACTGTAAGAAAGATGTGTCTTTCATTCTGGACTTTTGACCCTACCGTTTAATAAAAAGTGGCAAAATACATGTAGCTGTTTTGAAAACACTGCTGTTGAATGTTTAATTTTCATCCGATTTTGATTTTTTTTCTTCATTCAGTTCTGCTACCAAAATGTGACAATGAATTGAAGTTCCCTGTACTTTTACATCGCCACATGGGGTCAATGTTTGGGCCATACAACTCTTTTTACTTCTTGCCCGATTTTCAACAGCCTTTTAATATTCTAATTGGAATCCTTTTCAAATTATTTAGCTGTGTTTTAATCACATTTGCAATATTTCTTAACGTTTATGGCAATTAGAGGTCGATTTCGGTCTAAAACGTCTACAATAAAAGTTTGTATGGACAACAAGTTAGACGTAGAATTTTCAATTAGAGTAGTTAACCAACCAATTTTTATAAAATATGATGTAATTAAACATTAATGGCAGCTTCTAATTGCATTTGAGATTTGTTGTTCTTGAATGCCATAAGGCTTAAGCATGGAAGTTATTACACTACTTGTTTAAAATATCTAACTTTCATACGAACTGATCAATCAGAAATTCACTTTTCTTTTCGGATTTTACTTTATCGTATTAAATTCTGGTCTGAAAATGAGCCAATAAAATTAGATTTTTGGACAATAAGGATAAAAATTTGCATCATTTTGATATAAATAAGTAAAGTATGCATTTTACAATTATGAGAGAGTACATTGTAAGTCACCATGGCCTGTATGTGTCCAAAGCAACTTACTATTCATATTTGGCCTCTAATGTCGAACAGGGTTTAACATGTTGCGTTCGTATAATGCTTCGCTCGGTTTAGCTAATTATTATGCAATGTAAAATGTTTTTTTTTTCTTAAACATAAATTCAACAACATTGAGTAGTTAAAATAACTTCTGATGTTTTTTTCTACTACAGATTTACCAGAGACGCTGTACTTTTAGCAAGCATTAAACAACTTTATTTGCAAAGAATTTTTACAACTTGAAGATTGGTGACTGCGTAGTGATTGACATTTTATAATGTTAAAATAATATAATCGAATGTTGATTTAATTTGAAATTACAGAATTATGTGTTAATTTGTAAAATAAATGAATGATTTGAATAACTAAGTGATATGCTTTTTATTCTTCGGCGGGTTTTACTTTATTATTTGGAGACTTTTAACTGTATTTTAAAAACCATATTGAATATCTGTACTTTTGACGATTGTGAGGAAGAATACGAATATGCAGCCGAATAAAATATTACGCTGAACCTTACATATCATAGCATGAAAGACTTTGTGGACATTAAAACTCCAGTACATCCTATGTTTGATTCAAAATTTCTAGACTGAAAAAAAAAAACCTTTCCATCCAAAAACAATTTCACACTCAACATGAAATTTTTAATTAGTTGAGATTGCTTATGTATTTTGTAAGACGTTTATTTTGCTTTCTTGCACAATGTTTCCCTGTATTTTCAACCACCGTCAAATTAGTTTCATTATGAGTTGTGACCTATGGTCATCCAAAGAATTGTTCTTTTCTTAGTCTTATCTAAACTGTTGGGAAGCCTTCAAATCTAGTTTTTTATGAAAAATCTTGAACATGTTGGAAAATTATATAGCTATTTTTATTTTTTTTTAAATCTAAAGTATTTTATGCATTTTAAAGTTATTAACTTTTGTAAGAACTACATGTAGCTTTAATGCAAAACTTCTTTTTAATTGTTCAAGTGAAAAACAGTTTTTACAGTCTAGCCACATAAACTTTTTTTAATGTTTATAGAATGTAACTGTAAACTAGTGAAATGCCAATGGTCTAATCATGCTTAAATATACATTTTTTATAAAAACTCGCCTAACTGATAATTGAAGATTACCAAAAAAGTCCATATTGATTAACACCATTCAGAACCAAAACAGACAAAATATCACGTAATTCCCTGCCCACATAAATGCTATTTTAAGATTGACAAAACAAATCTCATTGATTATCTTCATTCTCAAATAAAACAAAACATAACATGTAATTCTTACATGTATGTTATCATTGTTGTCAAGAATAAAGTTGTTTAACATTTTTTCCATAACACCATGTGTTAGTTCAAGATAACAAAGTTTCAAGTTTTATTTTCATTAATTTTTAGCTTATATCAAAATCACTTTGTAAAGAATATAACAGCAACGTTTGCCTCATTCTTTTAGCTCCGTAAAACCCAAGGGTTATTTGGGTTATATATTAAGCTGGTGCCAACACTTAGCAGTCATCACCTGTTGTCTTTATCGTTCAAATTCCTCTAACAACCTTAACATACCTTTAAATACCAAACTTGTGACTATGGATGTAACCTCCCTATATACCAACATACCCCATGATGACGGAATAGCAGCTTGCGCCAAAGTCTGGGAACAGCGAACGATTAAAGAACCTCCAACAGAATGTTTAGTTGAAATGCTTACACTGGTACTCAAACAACAATTTCACTTTTTACCGGTAAAACTTCCTTCAAGTCAATGGAACAGCCATGGGAACAATAAAGGCTGTCTCTTATTCCAACATTTTTATGGAGGTGTTAGAGGATCTTTTGTTGCAAATTTCACCAACGCAACCGCTCTCATGGTTCCCTTTCATTGATGACGTAGATATGAAATGGGTACACAGTGATGAAGAACTTTACGATTTCTTCAATCATGCCAACAATATTAACCCATCAATAAAATTTACTCACGAGATATCAGATAATAAAATGTAATTTATGGATACTTGTAACACACTTGAGAATGGAACTTTGAAAACAGACATTTATTGCAAGCCCATGGTCAATATTTCTCTCCCAGCAGCTGTCATCCAAAACACTGCTTCAAAATTATACCCTTAAGCCAAGCCATCCGTGTGAAAGAATATGTTCAACTGAAGAAACAACGAAACAAAGACTGGGAGACTTACGCCATCACTTAAAGAAACGTTGGTACAATGACAAAGTCATTGAAATAAGATTTTCAAAAGCAAGTACATAAGATCGAAGTGAGCTTCTAGAGTATAAAGACAAAAAGTTGGATAAGAGAGTTCCCCTTGTCATCACATACCACCCATGCTTTCAAGACATTTAAAGCATTGTACGTAATCACTGAAAGAAATAAAAAAAAGTGAAACTCTGTCAAAGTTATTCCCTGAACCACCGGTTGTAGCATTTCGGCGACCGAGAAGCATAAAGGACACATTGGTGAAGGCTGCGGTCTCTGCACCTTCAACAGCAGTCGGCCAGGTGGAGACAAACTTCTTGTAAATTTTCATTTTTTCATCATTTAAAATGTTTGCTATTTCGTCTATCCTGGTGCACTTGTTTCTAAAATAATTTCTATTACGTTTTGAGCTACTCAGTAAAGCTATTATTTATAGCTTTATAATGTATTTTTTTTTTTATTCATTTTACATTTTTTCATTTATTGCATTTTGTTCGAATTCATTATTTTTCCTGTTCATGATCAATTTTAATGTTCAAGCATAAAGTTCGGGATTCTAGACAACGTGAATACGTAATTTATTACCATCATATCAGATTACAAGCGCTGATGAAGCCAATAGGTTCAGTGAAATATTCGCTAATTTGATTATTAATCATTGTGTTTTTACTTTAATCATTAATATTTTATTTTAACATCATATTTGATGCTGTTGTGCACCATTTTAGAAGTTTATTTATCATTTTTGTGTAATTTGCACAGTATCGTTAACTTTTTATTGTTTTCCTCGTAGGTTGATACGTTGGCTACTTCTTTCAGACGTTTATAATCAAAATGTATACATGTATCTGTTATATATGCAGATACTGAAGGTAACACTTTATAAATTCCAAGAAACGAGCCAATGATTTTTTAGGAGCTCAAGATGCGTATTAAGATACACGGAAACACAGTATGTTGCCACACACAATAAAACAGCAGAAAAAGCCTAATATTTAGGCCGATCTCCTTGTTAATATGATAAACCATGCAAAATAGTATAAACCATGACAATATTCGGTTTTATTGACTAACATAAAAATATTTGTCTAAATATGATGAAAACAGCCTATACTATATAAACACAAAACTACGCCAATATGTAATTTATCCGTCCAATATGGATATTGGACGGATACCGCCAGTCAATATGGCATATTGGACTAGTCAATATGGCATGTCAGCCATATTGGTCAGGTCAGTCAATAAAGGTATAATTGCGTAAAGTTATCCATATTGGCTGAGTTATTGGTCCAAGGCTAGCCATATTGGACTGAGGCGACTGAGTGGAAAACTTTACGCAATAATACTATAATCTTTACCAAACCATGACAAAATTTAAATTGGGTTAATAAGCACAACTAAGCAGATTTAAGTTAACACAGTAAACTTTTATTGTCATGTTCAATTCCTTTCAGCTCTCCACACGACTTGATAATAAAATAAAGGTATTTTTACATATTTTAGAAAAAAATCCCTTGTGCAAACCATGACATCCCTTTACCATACCATGACCAACATTATTCGATATGACACATCACTACCTGTGATGTAGGTGTCTTTAAGGTGGTCGATAAAATGAAAAAAAAACAATTCCTAAGATATTATTTAACCTGCTCATCCTTTAATCACTCGTAATCTTGAAGCGAAAAAAAACGAGAAAATAAGGCGGAGCATAATAAAAATCTCAACATATAAGGCGGTTTGAAAAAGGAGAATAATCATATCTTGACTTCGCAACTTTAATTTTGCAGAAAAATAGAAAAGCTGAAATAAACCATTAAAAGCAGAATTTTGTATCATTGCATTGACAGATTCATTAATTATGTCTGTGGTTTTGCCATCAACATTCCTGATCAACAAATCTTACAGAGTAGACGACATCATTCGAGTAGATGAACCAGTTCTGACAATAGGAGACTTTGTATGTAATAAGGAAGAAAAGAGAAGTAGTAATCCAGGGTTCGTAAGATCGGGAGGATTTTATAACAATCAAAGGAGATAAACTTTGGCGTACGGGCATCTTCCGTACTTTGACAATTTATGACAGAAGCACGAATGAATTCAAATTCGAATATAAGAAGTGTGTTATTTTTTTATTCTTTGTACTTATGTTTTGTAAATAGCCATGAAATGCATTTTCTGTGAAAAAAGATTCATTTTTTCTATTGGACAAAAGAGAAAAGAGAGACTGCTGGAGGACTAGCGAGAAGAAATAAATTGAAGATGATAAAACACAATTTATTCATTGTACCATTTGAAAAACATGAAATGAAATGTATGTTTACTTTGTTATCTGTAATACTTAATAAATATGCACACAAATTTGCATTGTTTGTTACTATAATTCCCTTTCATATCAGATCATTTAAAAAGTAGTTTAGCCTCTTACCTTTATTTAAAATGATTACAAATTGTGTACAAAATAAACGAGGCAACAAATGTAATGGCCTATTTCAGCTTATATGGGATATGATTAAGAAGCTTCATTGCACGCAGTATAATTCACAACCGCAACTCAGTGTATTGAAAGAAACAGAGAATTACCAAGGGGGCATTAGAATGTTAAGTGTCCGAAAGGTCATGAAAAAACCAGCAAACGCAATGAAGAATAGCACTAGAAAACACGGCACAAATACAAACAAACTAAAAACTAATCAACAACGCAAACACAAGTCGTAACGAGAGTGCACTCAGATACTAAAGAAGGGTAAGCAGTTCCTTGTTTTTTTTTTATTTTTGGCAAAACATTCGTCGCATTGCTTACGGTCAATTCAACGAATCAAATGCAGTCAAAGATAACAAAACAAAGCCATGTGACAAACGAACATCTTAACTCTTCAAAGAGACAGAAATTCCATATTTGCAACTGAAGACAACAACAGAGAAGCTACGTTACCCTCTGTTAGCAATTCATACAATGTATCTAAATAAAGGTAATAACAAAATTACCGAACTTGGAGAATCAATCTCAAATGTCCATAAGACAAGACAAAACAAGGAAGACATACCGGAAAAACGAAGATCGCAATGGTCCTGACAGGTTTTAAGGCGCGCCAACCCCCCAACCCCCTTTTCCATCTAGGGAGACGCTTTATCAAGGAAATCAACGTACTCCACGAATGAATAGTCATTTGCTTTAACATCAGTTTTGTCAGTCAATATGCCCATTTTAGCCCTTTTATTTCTAAAAAAGTAATGTCCACAAACCTCGATTGCAATAGACAACTTCACTTAGAAATAAGTTACATTTTATTAAAATTGCATATAACAGTATAAACCAACTACTCCTTAATTGACGTGTTTTGTCCCTTTTACACTTATTCATGTTATTTAAGAGGTTTTGTTAATCTGACCGCGGACACAGCAGGGATTTTTTAAGAATTCCAATGAAAATAGATTGTCGAAATCGGACAGCAAATAAAAAGGTGTTTTTTTTTTGTAATGCTGCCACATTTTGACCCCCTGTGATATTGTTATAGTACAAGATATATCAAAAACTGTTGAAACACTGAGATGACAGAATTTAATTTCATCATATTTAATACAATGGCAAAAGAATTATTAAATCGGTGAAAAGAATAAATTTGCCTCTTTTGATCTTTTTTAAATCGGCAAGCACCAAAAGCACCAAAGTGCAATGATAAATTTTTAAATCGTACAAACATCATATTATAATTTCATTTAAATGGTTAGATTAAATTTTTATTACCTTCACAACCATCTGAATTCTTTATTACATCATAATGGGTTAAACTATGTGTTCAAAATCTGTGGTGTTAAGTTACTTTGTTTTTAAGTTGATTATAACATTTTTTGATCTTTTGCAAACTAAAATGTAAGACTTTCCGAAGCATTGTTAAACAAGAGTATGCCCAAAGAACTGATCGAATCCCAGTTTACCATGTTCATTTTACTGCAATCAATAAATTAATGACGTTGATGCCAGGTGTATATTTTGTGATGATTTTTATATCTTCGTGTTTTTTTTTATAGAAAAGCAGCCCAAAGCTGTAGGCAATCCTCAATTCATCATTCCTCTTTTCTGACCAAGTAACCTAGCTAAGTTGATAAGACAGGTGCAAGTTTATTGCAATTTGAATTTGTTCATACCCTGATGTATATGTGTATAAAATTTCCAGCTGATATACCATATTTTATTCCTAGTATAATTACTTTAACCTGAAAGTTAACCTGTCCTGGGACGATCGAACAAACCTGGACACTTTTTTCCTCTCTACTTTTATTAGACGGGGTATTAAAACATTCTTTTTAAATTTAGGATCAAGTATCAAATAATTATGAATTTTATTATCTCCACGCTAGCAAAAGATTGTTTTGTGGTTCGATGTACGTATACGTACATGTACGCATGGCCTAAATGTAGAATATGATTTCTAAAATCACATTGAGTAGAAAGATGAAGCTTTTGTCATTGATTGCATTGAAAGTGTGGACTGTGCTAACTGATTCGGATTTCTGATAATGCCACACGGTTTGGCTTCAAAGATTATTTGTCTTACTCGGATAACTCCTCCTCAAAGACTATTTGGAATGCAATACTTAATGTTGGCTCAATAATTAAGCTATTGATGTAGGTGCCAAAGTTTTCGATAATTTTACAATGCTGCTCTAATTGAAAATCCACATACAGTCATGGTTCATTTCCATCTGTGATTTGCCCTTATACTATCAAACACGTGAATAGCAAGGAGGTATGCAGCATGGCTCGTTCGAGTAGGTTTCAATTAACCATTCCAATGCATATTAATATGTTGTAGTATATTGCGACGACGTTGCATTATATTTAAATATTTGAGCACTTAGTAGTTTTTCCATGTTTGTTTTTGCCTTCAAGCCCAAAGTCTTTTCGAAAGTTCAACGGAGGGTTTGAAAATGTCATAAGAAAAGGTACGTGTAATGTCATACATTATATCACAAATTATTTCTTCCTTTCTAATTATCACATTTTTTACTATTGCCACCTACTGGTATGACATTTTCTGAAAAAATACTCGTTGGCTGTGAAGATGAAGAAGTGACTAAAGAGTTGCTAACAAATGCAAGCTTACACAACAACACTGAGAGGGAAAACACTATTTAACAATTAATTATAGAATTAACGATATCATATAACGGGGACACAAAGAGCATCATTGAGAAAACTTCACCTTTTAAACCATATAACAATAAATCAAGGCAACTAGCATCTGCAGCACAGTCAAATTTTATTGAATTATTTGTTTGTTTCTGATATTAGATTAAAAAACATGCCCATGAGTGGGACAATCTGTTAAATTTTAAAACAGGAAGTATATGAGCTTCAGATCCCCTATATGAGACGTTTTTTGAAGCTCCATTTCAAATACAGAAAGCCTATGAATGAAAGTTAATGAAGAACAAGAATATGTCCAAAAGGCATAATGCCATTTGGGAAGGACAGAGGAACACAGTTGGACAAACACTACCCCCAACTTTCATAAAAGGGAATAACAAGTGTGGCCACTAAAAGTATGTCTCGCCTGCCGGTGTTACATACTAGTTTTTCCCCCATACTAGAATTTCCCCCCGGAAAAATGAGTATATACTGAGCTTTCCCCCCGGAAGATCTAGTATATACTAGATCTTCCCCCGGGGAAAAATGAGTATATACTACGTTTTCCCCCAGGGGAAAATCTGGTATGTGTAAACACATACTCATTTTTCCGCCATACTGGTCTTTCCCCCCCAGTATTCAAGACCGTTGCACTATTACTAGCTGTGAAATAGGTGAGACTTTCAATAGCTTTAAGATAATTACTTACAATGAATTTTAAGAGTATCCTTTTTTATTGTTATATATAGTGCGGATGTGATATCATAGATGTTTGCAAAGATTTGAGAAGGGAAATCTTTAGTGTTCGTGCTTAGATTTAAGAATGTAAAGACCATGCGGATTTCAGTTTTCATAACAAAATTTTCAGTCTATTAGGAATATCCCTTATACATGTTATGGTTAATATCGTAGTCAACGTGACACAGAGAAATAACAATTTATCAACCTATTCATGATCATCTCAAAAAGAGAGTCTTAAATGCTAAAATATTACTGCTGAACCACTTCTACAAATTAAAGCAATTGCACAAATAGTGTTGCTTTGAGTGTCCAAATAACGTGGACCGTGAACATAGAAATGCACCGGCGTCCGTTCGTTTGTGCGTCCGTCACTGTTTATGTATTCAGCAACTGTTATTTGCAGGCTTTTGATATTTGGTATTCAGCTTTAGGTAGGAGTCTCAAATGGTGGGATGCGTTTTCAGGACTGTCGCTTATTTGTTTCCCGTTTAACAAAACGACGTAGAATGTTTTGCTCTTGGGGGAGACAAAAAATTCTGTTCTTGTATTTGATTAATTCCTGAAAGCTTCGTTTACAATGCCTGTTTTGATATTTTTTAACTCAAATTTATGCTTTTTCTAATATGTCACATTATAAAACAAAAAGCCAAATAAGACTAGTTTAAACCAAATATTAAGGAAAAATAAAATGAATTTATTAATTAAAAACAATTTTTGCAAAAAGATCAAGTTTTTTTTTCTCAAAGTGTATTATTAGAAGTGTAACATTGACATAGCGATAAAAAATATAGCATTAAATCAAACAAGACTAAAGCCTTAATATGAAGGGGGAAAGATCAGCATGGATTTGCAAAAAGGGGAAAATCTAGTATATACTCATTTTTCCTACCCAAATTTTAGGGGGGAAGATTCAGTATATACTGATATTTCCGGGGGGAAATCTCAGTATATACTGATTTTTCCGGGGGGAAAGATGAGTAGGGGGAAAAACTAGTATGTTACACCGGCACCATCACTAAAATCAACTACCTAAGCTTTCATTTCTTGATATAAACACAAAAAGTGTTTGTATACCCAATATCAGATGCCTAGCTATTATACTATTCAAGCAATCCATTGTCCACACAAGTATCACAAAAAGTTTTCTGCCTGAAAAAAAAGACCAAAGTTCACAGAGTCACTGGAGCGTAAAAATGGGGTCATGCTCACATGGCATGGTGACAGTTGCATAGACCATAACCTCAACTGTCTGTATATCCAATATCAGATGCCTAGCTATTATAATTTTTCAGCAATTCATTGTCCATAAAGGTCTTACAAAAAAGTTTTTCGGTTTGAAAAAGACCTAAGTTCACAGAGTCACTAGAGCGTAAAAATGGGGTCAGGGTCACGCGGAATGGTGACAGTTGCATAGACCATAACCTCAACTGTCGGTATACCCAATTTCAGATGCCTAGCTATTATACTTTTCCAGCAATTCATCGTCCACAAAAGTCTTAGGCACGGACCATTTGATTTTCTGGGGGGGGGGCCTGGGATTTTACCTTGAGCCGGGAAATTTTTTTCGCCCGCTTTGCGGGCCAGATTATTTTTTCACACACATAGTAAGCAAGGAAATTTTGTTGGCAAGATTATTTTTTTTCAATTGGCAAGATTGAAACCAGATTATTTTTTTCAACCTAGTTGCTGGCCTGATTATTTTTTTTACAAAAATCAGGGCCCGGAATTTTTTTTCAAAAAAATCCCAGGCCCCCCCCCAGAAAATTAAATGGTCCGTGCCTTACAAAAAAGTTTACAGCCTGAAAAGAGACCTAAGTTCACAGAGTCACTGGAGTGTGAAAATGGGATCAGGGTCACACGGAATGGTGACAGTTGCTTAGACCATAACCTGAACTGTCTGTATACCAAATATCAGATGCCTAGCTATTATACTTTTCCAGCAATTCATCGTCCACAAAAGTCTTACAAAAAAAGTTTACGGCCTGAAAAAAGACCTAAGTTCACAGAGTCACTGGAGCGTGAAATTGGGGTCAGGGTCACACGGCATGGTGACAGTTGCATAGACCATAACCTGAACTGTCTGTATACCAAATATCAGATGCCTAGCTATTATACTTTTCCAGCAATTCATCGTCCACAAAAGTCTTACAAAAAAGTTTACGTCCTGAAAAAAGACCTAAGTTCACAGAGTCACTGGAGCGTGAAAATGGGGTTAGGGTCACACAGCATGGTGACAGTTGCGTAGACCATAACCTGAACTGTCTGTATACCAAATATCAGATGCCTAGCTATTATACTTTTCCAGCAATTCATCGTCCACAAAAGTCTTACAAAAAAGTTTACGCCGCCGCCGTCGCCGCCGGAAAGTAATACCTATGTCTCGCCTTCCGCGACTATTCGTCGCAGGCGAGACAAAAATGTGGGTCAGGCAAACACATTCATGCATCCACACAAAAAAGACAGCAGCATTTCTATATCCCTGGTCCACGTTGTATCCTGGAGTAAAAATATATTTATCATACAGCAAGTTAATCCACATACTGTGAATTCATTTATTTTCGTTGGTACCAATTTTCATGGTTTGATTTAAAAAGATCATTTCCTGGAATCTTAAATTCGTGGTTCTGGTGTCTGCAGCAACTGATAACTGTTAAATTCATGTTTCATGAGGCATCAAATTTCGTGGGTCAAGGCAACCCACGAAAACTACGAAATTCATACCCCACAAATAATCATGAAACCACAGTAGCTACTCTTAGACAACTGAACATGTATCTATTTGGTACATTTATAATTGTGCAAACACATCTAAATGATAAACCAGAAGAAATTGAATTGAGAAATTAAAGGCTCTATAAAATATTTCAGATACACATATTATTTTCAGTTTATTATCATTGATATAATATACATAATTATTTACAATATTATTTCATTCATAGTTACATTATATACAAAATGGAAGATTCATGGATATGTTTAAGTCTATACACAAATATAAATAAAAATTGTCATCTCAGTCAAACAAAAGGGTAGAACTTAATATGGCTATAGATATATGTATACAAATATAACTGTTGATCTATGTCAATCTATGAAATTGAATTTTCAAGAAGGATTATCAAACACTACTTTCCTTGTTATGTTTTAGGAGGCTGTCCATGTAGAAATCGGGCAAAAGTCTACAAAACCTGGCACATGAAAAATTCTATCCCAGCAAATTTATCGTTTTAATGTATTGTTGGACTCATATGTAAAACAAAAATCACCAGTATTCGTTCGAAAGCAACATGGATGACTTGTGATACAGCCTTAAAGTTCATGTACAAAGCAACCAAATTTTGCAAATATGCAAGAGTTATCTCCCCTTTTCTGCATATTTTCAATGCATTCTATATAAATTATATCTAAGTTATCACTTCAATAAACCAAAAATCTGCATTTGTTTTGGGGAATGGATGTTAACCTGATGTGAAATCAATGAAAATTTTTGAAAAACAAAATTTGTCATGTGCCAGCTATTGCCTGGGTTTTGCTTTGACAGCCTCTTAGTAAAATAAAACTTTCCAGTTTTTCACTGCAAACCTACATATTGTAAGATTCTATAATATTTTAAAGGACTAGAATGAACTATAATTCTATGTTCTTCTAATTGATACTAAATGTTTTATTGTATTTCTTTCAGTCACACAACAATCTTGCCAGCAAAAGGGTTAGGAATGGAAGTTAACAGAATATAACCCACAAACTGTTTGTAAGACACAAAATACTGTTATTCAGGAAATGTAGCTGTACTTGAAAATATATTGAAAGACTACATTTCAAATGTTTCATCAAATACATCATTTATTTACTGGTATTTATTGTCAAATGTTCCATACATATAAATTGTGATAAAGATATACAGATAAAACTTAACAAATATATTTTACATGTAAAAATTAAAGTGCATGTGGATGAATTTTCAGATCTTTTACTAGGAAAAGACATATTTTCATAACAATAGTAATAAGAGGTGATAAAGGCAGTAGAACAGTGTTATTAATGGTAACATGAAAAATGGAAAACTTTATCATGTTCATAACTTGAACATATTAATAAGTATTCGTAAGTACTCAAGAAGGTAATTAAAATTTGGATACTTGATGACCCATGAATGAATGGCAGTCAGGGAAAAAAGCATTATACATACAAGATTTTATAAGTTATATGCTTATTATTAATAGTGCTTTTCTTACAAGATATGTGCATGTTTTAAACAGGTGATGACTTATTCAAGATTTCGACTAGAAAATTTTACTTTAAAAATTTTTAATAAGCAATTATTCTAAATGATTTGTTTGTTTCAAATGAAACTTCATACAGAAGTATTTTGTGTAAGTTGATAGTATTTTTTCTTTACTATCTTGTAATTTAATTCTGAAGTAAACAGGGAAGGGGGCAGGCTTTTTTTTATTTTTCTGTTGGCCATGTTGTTGGGGGTTAAAATGCATCATTTTGTGGATTTGTAATGATTGGTTATATATAGGTTGGGGGTCTTGAATCAAGTGCATCCCCCCTTCCCATGTAAATTTTTATGGAACAGCACTGAAGTATAACAAGAATAATGCTAGCATTATGTTTTTTTGGAACCAAAGAGCAAATAACTGGCACATAATCACCTTAAATATGACAGTGAAACTATTTGACTTAATAAATAGATAAATCAAAATTTTATATATGAAAGTTCATATACACTCACTCAATCATTAACATAACAATAATAACCAAAAAATAAAAACATAAGAACAAAAATAAAACGAACACAATAATGATAAAGTAAGTTTGAAAAGAAAGAGACAGTTAATGATATGGAATGCCTGTGATCATATGAGACTGTATACAAATAAATATACCTCATTTCAAGAAGTTTCAAGATTTGAGTAATAGATACATCTCTATCAAGATTTTTGAATAAGAAAATTTTCAGTTTTATGTATTAATGTTCAATGAAAATATACTCATATAATATTAGTTTGTCGGATTATTTTTTCATGGTACTATCTCACATGCAGGTCTGTTTTCTGACTTTTTCATGTAAAATCTTTACAAAAAGACTGAAAAAATTAGAAAAAAGGTGAAGGAATAAAATATATTTTTTTTCTACTTAATTAATCTTAATCAAGAGCAAAGAAGAGAACGAATATGTGACGAAATAACATGTGCAAATTATTTAGACAGATACACATAACAGAAAAAAAATGTATAATTTATAATTCTATAAATATAAATTAGCAGTGAATTTTTCATACAGCACTCACTTGATGACATTAAATATCTCATACCACATTTATACATGATTTATTCATGTTGACACACTTCTATTGTAAACTCACAGACAGATAGCTTTGAAGAAATTCCTTAGAAAAAAAAATAAACAAATTTAGCAAAATTTAACTTTATAAATTGTGAATGGGTTCGAAAAAATAATTGTACATCTGTCAAATTACCTTTATTTACTACAACCAAGCCAATGTTGCGGCTGGTGAAGTTGTTAATTCCCAGAGGGCATTGCAACTTGGTACCTTCCCTAGCAATTATGATGAGTGACAAAATTCAGTAATTTTGTTATTGACTTTATATTTAATACACCGTAAACAATTAGAGTTTGAGGGACCTTTTTTCATGTCTTTTGTTATCTATATTGGGGTATTATAGTTTCATCTGAATTGAAAGATAAATTGTATATGATTAAATAAATGATTGCTATTTTCAATCCTCATGCATATGTCTTCTTAAATTTTTGTGTTCTTATATTTTTATGAATAAAAACAAGTCATACAACTTTAAGTGATTATAGCAAGCTTGTTATTCTGTGCAAACAAACCATCAATCTGATCATAAAATTAGCTAAAGGCATTTACAAAACAACAGTCCACATTTGGTTACACAATACAAAGATTGATTTTCATTAGAAAAGCACCAATGGTTTATAAATTCAATATAAATATGCATCAAAATGGTCCACCCCACAAGTCAAACTAACAACTCGAAGGAAATAGATTCTTAGAATCAGATTCTTATTATATGATGAACATTGATGGCCTAGTCATTTTTGCCTTTTTGTGTTTATCTACACCTTCCTCAATTTTATCTGGTATCATGTGATTCAGCCATTTTGTTTTTCTTTTGGTCACATGACTAGCCTCTTCCTGGTGATGAGTTTAAAAATATCACAAAGATGAACACAGAGTGTCTGTTCTAAAACTAGAACTTTGTCTGGCCATGAAGTTATATGATCACAGATTTCTTTGTAAAAGAAGTCTTTAGTGGATTGCACTTTTAATTCAATATCCCAATGAAATACTATCCGTACTTTTCATTTTGGAGGAGGTGGAGGAGGCGGTGCTCTTCTATCTAAAAATAGATCAAAATAAGATTAATACATGGCATTGAGTCAAAGGTCAAACATATTCTTGAAGCTACAATTTTTAATGCTACAGTAAGCTGTAAATAAATATAATGAAACGACGGCAAATAATAAATGTACTATAAGATAGCAAACTTAAAAAACATAGCAGGCTCAAAAAAATTGAAACATGCTTTTATTAAAGGCTTTTTTAACAAAAGCAGACTTGCAGGATGATATCTGAAAGTTTATTTTTTAAACCAATAACCATAAATACACCTTTGGTAAGAATTCCTCTGTTTTAATGTTATGATATATGGACAATTTATATAAGGTGAGTTTTTTCATAAAGTTGAAGGCATTGATTTAAATGGCTTATGCAATTGGCAAGCTTTAAAATTGTTAATATACTAAATGGCAATAGAAATTCAACATCAGAAAACTCTTTTGAATTCCATCTTGAAATCAAGTAAAAATTCATGGTCAACTAGCTATTTATTGTAAATGATGAATGTAGTGTTAACTACTTATTCACTTTACAAAAATGTTTTTTTATGATGATTTCTAATTCATAATATTAATGGAGGAAACATGGGGTAGGAAAGTTTAGGGAACTAGTAATAGTTTCAATTAATGACCAAAATATTTTATTCTTATAAAAAGGCAAGTTAATGAAATTTTGATGTCATATTCTATTGCCATCTTTTTTTCTTTTTTATCCTTACCTTATTGATGCATTTCTTAAAAAATAATTAACCAACAATGACATATATATTTGTTTTTACTTAAGGTGACAAAGCTATTATTTAAGCAAAAGTCTAGATTGATAAATATTCTAAATCCAGATCTACACAGGGACCCTAAAGGGGCATGGAATAAAACAACTATTTGTGAGTAGTTATAGAAAATTAGTGACCATTGTACCAAACAATAAGTGGAAAACATACAGTTTAGCAGATAATTTTGATTTTTTTTAAATTGTGACATCTATTTTTTTGCTATGATTGTAAGGTTTTTGGGGAATTAAAAGGAGTAAGCCACAAAGGCCTCAAATTGGCCCTGTATTTTTTATTATTTTCAAACAACATCAGCTCTTCGTATATTTACCCAAAATGAGTTAAGGTATAACTGAATTTTTCATATCTGTAAGATTTGACAAAATATTTACCTCAAATATCTAGCATTGACATTTCAACCACGCCATAAATAGTAAATTTCTAATTTTTTCGTACATTTCCACTGTTTTCTCACTGTATTTTGTCAATACTAGTATTGGCCGCATTTGTCGACCATCAAATTTTTTTGATAATCAATTTATTATATAGGATAATCAGTTTAACCAAAAGATATTGCAATTTATAAAATATGGAGTCTAACAGCAATTACAAGCAGGTATATCAAAGTTTAATTGTAGGGTCAATTTAGGGCCTTCTGGACTCTACTCCTTTCTTTTTTTTATTAAAATTTAAAAAAATCAAAAACCAAAAACAGTCCCTTTAAAACTAAAGAAATTCTGTCTGCCATACTGTATGTAAGTCACATTATTTATATAATATATCACATGAAATGATACTGTTGGCCATTGACATGAAAGGGTTTCTATTCTAAACATCTTTCAGGTACCTGCTACAACCTTCCTGAAACTAAGGACCCTGGTTCAAGTATGCTAGGAACATAACTGCATAACACCATGCATCTTATACAGGAACAACATATTCTGATATACATATCCAGATTTTTAGTCAAAATGGAATTTAAACAATCTAAATGGTAAAAATTTCAAGGTTTTTTTGGTGGGGGTGAGGAACAAATTGATTCTTTTATAAATAAGTTATACAAACTAGAGGCTCCCAGGAGCCTGAATCGCTCACCTGGTCATTAAGGCATAATTGTCTCTTCTTTAATGGGTCAAGTCCCAACTTAGACACAACGGAGACTTTCCTGAGGCTAAATGAGCTGAACATTAAAGCAAGCCCCACCTTTTCTCTATCTGCAATAGTTTTCATTCAATAGGGCAAAAAAACATGAAAAAACGATATTTTTTACCTTAAAAGGGCCATTACTCCTATAACAGCTTATCTGACAACTTCATCCCTATTGAGACTTTTGTAAAGCTTAATGAGCTAAAAATTTAAGCAAGCAACACCTTTTCTCTATCTGCAATAGTTTTCATTCTTTAGGGCAAAAACATGAAAAAACGCTATTTTTGACCTCAATAGGGCCATAACCCCTATTAGGGGTCATCAGACAACTTGGACCGAATGGAGACTTTTGTAGAGCTTAATGAGCTGAACATTTTAGCAGGCAACAGCTTTTCTCTATCTGCAATAGTTTTCATTCTATAGGGCAAAAACATGAAAAAACGCTATTTTTGACCTTAAAAGGGCCATAACCCCTATTAGGGGTCATCTGACAACTTGGACCCAATGGAAACTTTTGTAGAGCTTAATGAGCTGAACATTTTAGCAGGCAACAGCTTTTCTCTATCTGCAATAGTTTTCATTCTATAGGGCAAAAACATGAAAAAATGCTATTTTTGACCTTAAAAGGGCCATAACCCCAATTAGGGGTCATCTAACAACTTCGACCCAATGGAGACTTTTGTAGAGCTTAATGAGCTGAACATTTTAGCAGGCAACAGCTTTTCTCTATCTGCAATAATTTTCATTCTATTGGGCAAAAACATGAAAAAACGCTATTTTTGACCTTAAAAGGGCCATAACCCCTATTAGAGGTCATCTGACAACTTCGACCCAATGGAGACTTTTGTAGAGCTTTTGATTCTGAAGAGCCTAAGATCCTTCAGATTTTTTCTATCTGTTCTAGTTTTCAAGTTATAAGTCTTTGAATGTGATTTTACCCTATGTTCTATTTTTAGTAACAGCGGCCATGTTTGTTATCAAATCATAAAGCCGAACACAATTTTTAAACATCATGCCCTAATTAATACTTGGACCAAGTTTTGAAAACTTCCATTCAGTGGTTTCAGAGAAGAAGATTTTTGAAAAAGTAACGGACGGACGACGGACGGATGGCGATGACAATAGCTCACTTGACCCTTCGGGTCAGGTGAGCTAAAAGCTATAAGTTTTGCAAATTGATATTTTGTAAAGTTTGGTGTGTCTTGATAATTTGAAGTAAACCATCAATTTCTGAATCATTTGAGACATTTTCTAAGTTTTTAAAAAGGTTAGCTGATTAATATTCTTTGACCCTTAAGTCAATCTCCTTTATTATTATGTTGAATATAACAGGTGAGGTGTACAATGATAATACAAAAAAAAGTGTAAAAAATAAACGGTAATGACATTTCATTGGCATGAGGATAAATGTTCAATGACTGCATAAGGCAAACCTTTTATTATCACATTCAAGTTGTTGAAATGTTGAAGGCGTAAAATTTCAAATTATCTAACATTTTATAACATGAAAGTCGAACATTTTGTGAACAAAAACATATTACAATAAACAATTATTATTTAATTTTTTTTTCTAGCTTCTTATCTATACATAAATTTTATTTGCAAGGTTTACAAATGCACAACTTTATCTATATTCTGTTGCATTTAATAAAATGCATACATGAACAAGAATAAAAATAACAGTAGTGTGAAGTTCCCTGTCCTAAACTTGATTTTAATTGTCAAGATGAAAAATTCCACAAATATCAAAAATATGAATCAAAGTTTAAACTTGTCATATGTTTTTTTAGAATAAACCAAAAAACCAATTGTAAAACCTTTTAAAAAATCTGTTAGAAGACTAAAATTCAAATCAATTTTATCCTCAAGGCTTCTACCACATATCACATAATATTTTTCATTCCGAAATGCAATTCAACTATGAAAATCTTAATCTTATTCCCTAAAAGAATTACAGTTTTTCCAAACTTTTGAATTAAAGGTTCTAAGAAAATATTATTTACTCCCCCTGTGTAATTTTACATAATAGACATCCTAATACTCAATGACAGTTGAAATTAATTGAAAAATATCACCTATTTAAACTACATTCATTGTTGTTCCCTTCCAATTTAACAATAGCATAAGAAGCTGATAATTCGCTCTATTTATTTTATAAACCAATTGTAAGGTCTTTAAGACTTCAAGTTTGAACTTCAACAATACTTTAATAAGCTGTTAATTTGCCCCCTATTCAAATTTACACAAATAGTTTTCTGGCAATCTTGTACTTGAAAACTCTTTATTTGTTCTATTTAGTTTATTTGCTTAGTCCTTGATGAATAAAACTTGTCAACTTAAATAAAGTCTTGCCTTCTTTTCTAAGGGGGTTGGGAAGAAGGTTGCAAGCTTACATGGTAAAAAATATTGTGCATTTTGCTCACTAGGATCTTTGTCTAAAAAATAAGACTGTTTCACAAAGGACCCTTAATAGCTATGTTGAAAAAACATTCTTCAACGAGATGTATATCAGAATATGTTATATTAACTAACAATTGGACCTTTACATATCAGAAAATGCACTGACCAGCAATTTGTGAAAAAATTACACATTGTCAAAAAATATAATGGTACATGTACATGCCAAAAAATGTAATTACAAATATACAAATATTTTAACATCATAAGTGTCAGTGATAAACTTAAGACGTGTTCTGTCATAATTTTTATCAACATATTAGCAGCTATGTTTAAAGTTGAACACAACCTGCATGTATCACTTGTCTTAAAAATGTTTCTGAACAAGAGAATGGTTTTACTGAACATCTAAATTTTATTTGAAATTCAAAGAAGGAACTAAGGCTGATCTGGAGCCTAATCTTTCTATTAGCTAAACATAAATTTCATGGATAATAATGCAGTTTTCTGCATTATGTGTGCACAATTAATGATAACACTGACATGCTGATGAATGAAAATACAGGTATATATGTAATACAAGAAAGCAAAATAAAAAACAGTCCAGCAAAAACCTTTAGCAATCCAAAACTTTCATGTTAGTTGTGAAATTGTTTTCAGATGAAAAATCCCCACACTACTGGTAACATTATAATCATGAACAACTACATCTAACTTTGATTGCAGTTTGACTTGTTTTATCAGAGGGGTTTGAAAGGTAAAGAACAACAGCTGATTATTGCTTAGTGCTAGCACCAACTAAATATATTACCACAATAACCCTCGGGTTAGGTCATACCCGTACGCAGAATTTTTTCAGGGGGGGTTGGGGGTTGATTGAGGGTTCCATTTTCAAAATATTCCTTTTCTTAATAGTGCTTAACCAAATTGCAGCTTGTTTTTACCTATTTTTTTCATTTTTGTCCAAGCGGGTGGGGTGTTCGTATTAGCCCCTCGACCCCCCCCCCAGGCTAATGAAAATAAACTTGAATTTGAATTAAAAAAGGTTTTGTTATTTAACTTTATATTTTATAACAACGAAAACATAGAATTACATGTTACATTTGTTTTATTTGTAAATGAAGACTTTTTTTCCTTGAATAGTAAATAGGTGGGAAGATTACAAAATCATACAAACTGGAAAATAATAAACAATGCAAACCAACGTCGTAACGAGAGTGCACTCAGATACTAAAGAAGGGTAAGCAGTTCCATGGGTTTTTGTTTCGCAAAACATTCGTCGCATTGCTTACGGTCTATCAGCGAATCAAATGCAGTAAAAGATAACAAAACAAAACCATGTGACAAACGCACATCTTAACTCTTCAAAGAGACAGAAATTCCATATTTGTTATTAAGCTTTCGATGTCTTCCATGTCATTTTGCAACTGAAGACAACAACAGAGAAGCTACATTACCCTCTGTTAGCAATTCATACAATGTATCTAAATAAAGGTAATAACAAAATTACCGAACTTAGAGAATCAATCTCAAATGTCCATAAGACAAGACAAAACAAGGAAAACATATCGGAAAATGAAGATCGCAATGGTCCTGACTTGGTACAGGCATTTCAAAAGAAATAGTGGTTAAACCAGGTTTTAAGGCGCGCCAACCCCCCCCCCTTTCCATCTAGGGAGACGCTCTATCAAGGAAATCAACGTACTCCCAAAATGAATAGTCGTTTGCTTTAACATCAGTTTTGTCAGTCAATATACCCATTTTAGCCCTATTATTTCTGAAAAAGTAATGTCCACAAACCTCGATTGCAATAGAAAACTTCACTTAGAAATAAAAAGTTACATTTTATTAAAATTGCATATAAACCAACTACTCCTTAATTGATTTACACTTATGTAAGAGGTGTTGTTAATCTGATCGCGGACACAGCCGGGATTTTTAAGAATTCCAATGAAAACAGATTGTCGAAATCGGACAGCAAATAAAAAGGCGTTTTTTGTAATGCTGCCAAATTTTAACCCCCTTTGATATATCAAAACTGTTGAAACACTGAGATGACAAAATTTCATTTCAGGATATTTAATGCAATGACAAAATAATTATTAAATCGGTGAAAAGAATATATTTGCCTTTAAATCGGCAAGCGCCAAAGGCGCAAAATGGAAATAGTAAGTTTTTTTTAAATAGTTATAAACATCGTACTAGTATTTTAATTTCATTAATTTATGGTTAGACTATTTTTATTACCTTCACCTTATAACATCATAATGGGTTTAACTTCATGTTCAAGCTCTTTGGTGTTTATAGTTTTTAGTTTTAGTTTGCTTATAAGTTATTACATTAAATGTTTTGAGTTTACAATGAATTTGTTTCTCAAATAATTGAAGGTATTGATCCTTTGAATATTGATCAACATTTTTTTTTTTTTTCAAACGAAAATGTAAGATTTTCTGAAGCATTGTTAAACAAGAGTATGCCAAAGAACTGATGCACAATTTTACATGTTCATTTTACAGCAATCAATAAATTAATGACGTTGATGCCAGGGGTATACATTGTATCTTGTAATGTTTTTTTTTTATAAACTCATACTTCTTTTATAGAAAAGCAGCTTAAACCACCAATAGTTAAACCTCAATAGATCATTCCTCTTTTTTGTGATCAACTTACCATGAAGTTGATATATCAATTTTAATTTGTCCATTCCCTGATGTATATGACTGCGTATAAAATTTCAAGCTGATACCATATTTTATTCCTAATATATAGTTACTTTAAACTGAAGGTTAACCTGTTCTGGGACGAACAAACCTGGAGACGTTTTTCCTCTCTACTTTTATTAGACGAGGCATTAAAACATTCTTTTTAAATTTAGGATCAATTATCAAATAATTACGAATTTTATTTTCTCCACGCTAGCGAAAGATTGTATTGTGGTTCGATGTATGCGTAAATGTCGAAGATGATTTCTAAAACCACATGGAGTATAAAGATGAAATTTTTGTCATTGATTACATTGAAGGTGTGGACTGTGCTAACTGATTCGGAATTCTGATAATGCCCCAAAGGTTTTTGGCTTCAAAGAACTCGGATAACTCCTCCTCCATGGTTATTTGGAATGCAATACTTAATTTTGGCTTAATAATTGAGCTACAATGTATTGATGTAGGTACCATAGTTTTTTGATAATTTGACAATGCTGCTCTAGGTTGCCTAAGGGTATTTGTTTCTTGTCATGCAATTTATATTTTTTTAATAGAAAATCTTCATTACAGTCATAATTCATTTCTATCTGTGATTTGCCCTTATACTATCAAACACATGAAAAGCGTGGAGGTATGCAGCATGGCTGCTTCGAGTAGGTTTCAATAAACCATTCCAATGCATATTAATATGTTGTAGTATATTGCAACGACGTTGCATTATATTAAAATATTTGAGCACTTAGAAGTTTTTCCATGTTTGTTTTTGCCTTCAAGCCCAAAGTCTTTTCGAAAAGGAGGGTTTGAAAATGTCATAAGAAATGTACGTGTAATGTCATACATTATATCACAAATTAATCCAACCCATCTAATTATCACATTCTTACTATTGCCACCTACTGATTTGACATTTTCGGAAAGAATACATGTTGTTTGTGAAGATAAAAAAGTGATTTAAGAGCTGCTAACAAATGCAAACTTACACAACCACACTGAGAGGGAAAAAAAGAAACTAATTAACGATATAACAGTGACACAAAGAGCATCATTGAGAAAACTTCACCTTTTAAAGCATATATAACGATTTTAAAAAGTTGTTTTTTGCCTACAAAAACGATGACTCCCCCCCCCCCCCCCCCCCCCGGTTTTCCAAAAAAGTTCAGAGGGCCATTACTTCCATTAAAAATTTGAGGATAAAAATTTCCTGGTCATATGCACAACTACATATGGTGTCCTTCCGATTGAGCACATTTCATTGAATTCGGTTCAGCAGTTTCAGTGGAATTGCGCCGACAAGATGATAAATGAGGATTTTAAGCAATTTTCTAAATTCAAAGGGCCATTACTCCCACAAAAATTTGAGGATCACAATTTCCTGTTAATGTACACAACAACATAAGGTGTCCTTCCTTCAAGTTTCATTGAATTCGGTTCAGTAGTTTCAGAAGAGTTGCCCTGACAAGGTGATAAATGAGAGTTCAGCAAATTCCTAAGTTCAAAGGGCCATAGCTCTCACAAAAATTTGAGGATCAAAATTCCTGGCAATATGCAAAACTACATATGGTGTACTTCCTATATACCAAGTTTCATTGAATTCGGTTCAGTAGTTTCAGAGGAGTTGCGCTGACAAACTTAATGACGGACAGACGGACGGACACGACAAAAACACAAAAGTGGGGGAGACATAATAAAACAAGGCAACTAGCATCTGCAACACAGTCAAATTATTGAATTATTTGTTTGTTTCTTATATTAGATTAAAAAACAAGTACATGTTCTATGTTTCCATGCCCGTGACTGGGAAGTCTGTTAAATCGTAAAACAGGAAGTAGATGAGCGTCAGACCTAAATTGAGATCCCCTATATGGGACTCTACCTGAAGCTGCATTCCAAATACTGTAAGCCTATGAGTGAAAGTTAATGAGAAATCTGTTAAGAACAAGAATATGTCCAAAAAGACATAATGCCCCGTCTAGCGAAATTTGGGAAGGACAGAGGAACACTGTTGGACAAACACTGTCAGATGGCCCGAAAACTATATACCCCCTACTTTCATAGAAAGGGCATAAAAATGTGGGCCAGGAAAACACATACATGCACCAACACAAAGAAAGACAGCAGAATTTCTATATCCCTGGACCACGTTGCATCCTTGAATAAAAATATATTTATCATGCAGCAACTTTATCCATATACTGTGAATTCATTTATTTTTGTTGGTACCAATTTTTATGGTGTGATGAAAAAAGACCATTTCCTGGAATCTTAAATTCGTGATTCTGAAGTCTGTAGCAAACAGATAAATGTAAAATTTCTGTTTCATGAGGCATCAAATTCCGTGGGTCAAGGCAACCCACAAAAACTACGAAAATTGATACCCCACAAATAATCATGAAACCACAGTAGCTACTCTAAGACAACTGAACATGTATCTATTTGGTACATTTATAATTGTGCAAACTAATTTAACACATCTAGATGATAAACCAGAAGAAATTGAATTGAGAATTTAAAGGCTTTATAATATATAATACAAATACACATATTATTTTCAGTTTATTATCATTGATATAATATACATAATTATTTACAATATTATTTTATTCATAGTTACATTATATACAAAATGGAAGATTCATGGATATGTTTAAGTCTATACACAAATATAAATAAAAATTGTCATCTCAGTCAAACAAAAGGGTAGCCTAAATATGGCTATAGATATATGAATACAAATATTACTGTTGATCAATCTATGAAATTTTCAAGAAGGATTATCAAACACTACTTTCCTTGTTATGTTTTAGGAGGCTGTCCATGAAGAAATCAGGCAAAAGCCTACAAAACCTGGCAGATGAAAAATTTTATCCCAGCAAATTTATTGTTTTAATGTATTGTTGGACTCATATGTAAAACAAAAATCACCAGTATTCGTTCGAAAGCAACATGGATGACTTGTGATTCAGCCTTAAAGTTCATGTACAAAGCAACCAAATTTTGCAAATATGCAAGAGTTATCTCCCCTTTTCTGCATATTTTCAATGCATTCTATATAAATTATATCTAAGTTATCACTTCAATAAACCAAAAATCTGCATTTGTTTTGGGGAATGGATGTTAACCTGATGTGAAATCAATGAAAATTTTTGAAAAACAATATTTGTCATGTGCCAGCTATTGCCTGAGTTTTGCTTTGACAGCCTCTTAGTAAAATAAAACTTTCCAGTTTTTCACTGCAAACCTACATATTGTAAGATTCTATAATATTTTAAAGGACTAGAATGAACTATAATTCTATGTTCTTCTAATTGATACTAAATGGTTTTTTTTATTTCTTTCAGTCACACAACATTCTTGCCAGGAAAAGGGTTAGGAATGGAAGTTAACAGAATATAACCCAAAAACTGTTTGTAAGACACAAAATACTGTTATTCAGGAAATAATGTAGCTGTGCTTGAAGATATATTGAAAGACTACATTTCAGATGTTTGATCAAATATATCATTAATTTACTGGTATATTGTCAAATGTTCTATACATATAAATTGTGATAAAGATATACAGATAAAACTTAACAAATATATTCTACATGTAAAAATTAAAGTGCATGTGGGTGCATTTTCAGATCTTTTACATGGGAAAAAGACATATTTTCATAACAATAGTAATAAGAGGTGATAAAGGCAGTAGAACAGTGTTATTAATAGTAACATGAAAAATGGAAAACTTTATCATGTTCATACCTTGAACATAATAAGTATTCATAAGTACTCAAGAAGGTAATTAAAATTTGAATACTCGATGACCCATGAATGAATGGCAGTCAAGGAAAAAAGCATTATACATACAAGATTTTATAAGTTATATGCTTATTATTAATAGTGCTTTTCTTACAAGATCTGTGCATGTTTTAAACAGGTGATGACTTATTCAAGCTTTCGACTAGAAAATTTTACTTTAAAAAATTTTATAAGGAATTATTCTAAATGATTTGTTTGTTTCAAATGAAACTTCATACAGAAGTATTTTGTGTAAGTTGATAGTATTTTTTCTTTACTATCTTGTAATTTAATTCTGAAGTAAACAGGGAAGGGGGCAGTTTTTTTTATTTTTCTGTTGGTCATGTTGGTGGGGGTAAAAAATGCATCATTTTGTGGATTTGTAATGATTCTTTTTATATAGGTTGGGGGGTCTGGAACAAAGTGCATCCCCATTCCCATGTCAATTTTTATGAACAGCACTGAAGTATAACAAGAATAATGCTAGCATTATGTTTTTTGGAACCAAAGAGCAAATAACTGGCACATAATCACCTTAAATATGACAGTGAAACTATTTGACTTAAAAATAAATAGATAAATCAAAATTTCAGATATGAAAGTTCATATACACTCACTCAAACATTAACATAACAATAATAACCAAAAAATAAAAACATAAGAACAAAAACAAAACGAACACAATAATGATAAAGTAAGTTTGAAAAGAAAGAGACAGTTAATGATATGGAATGCTTGTGATCATGTGAGACTGTATACAAATAAATATACCTCATTTCAAGAAGTTTCAAGATTTGAGTAATAGATACATCTCTATCAAGATTTATGAATAAGAAAATTTTCATTTTTATGTATTAATGTTTAATGAAAATATACTCATATAATATTAGTTTGTCGGATTATTTTTTCATGGTATTATCTCACATGCAAGTCTGTTTTCTGACTTTTTCATGTAAAATCTTTACAAAAAGACTGAAAAAATTAGAAAAAAACTGAAGGAAAAGAGTCACATTCACATTTGAATAAAATATATTTTTTTCTACTTAATGAATCTTAATCAAGAGCAAAGAAGAGAACGAATATGTGACGAAATAACATGTGCAATTTTTTTTAAGACAGATACACATAGCAGAAAAAAATGTATAAATTATAATTCTATAAATATAAATTAGCAGTGATTTTTTCATACAGCACTCACTTGACATTAAATATCTCAAAGCACATTTGTACATGATTTATTTATGTTGACACACTTCCATTGTAAGCTCAGACAGATAGCTTTGAAGAAATTCTTTGAAAAAAATAAGCAAATTTAGCAAATTTATAAATTGTGAATGATTTCCAAAAATAATTGTACATCTGTCAAATAATTAATACGCCCTAAATTAAGTTTTAGGGACCTACTTTCTTGTCTTTTGTTATCTATATTGGGGTTTTATAGTTTCATCTGAATTGAAAGATAAATTGTATATGATTACATATAAATGATTGCTATTTTCAATCCTCATGCATATGTCTTCTTAAATTTTTGTGTTCTTATATTTTTATGATTAAATACAAATCATACAACTTTAAGTGATTATAGCTAGCTTGTTATTCTGTGCAAACAAACCATCAATCTGATCATAAAATTAGCTAAAGGCATTTACAAAATAACAGTCCACATTTGGTTACACAATACAAAGATTGATTTTCATTAGAAAAGCACCAATGGTTTATAAATTCAATATAAATATGCATCAAAATGGTCAACCCCAAAAGTCAAACTAACAACTCGAAGGAAACAGATTCTTAGAATCAGATTCTTATTATATGATGAACATTGATGGCCTAGTCATTTTTGCCTTTTTGTGTTTATCTACACCTTCCTCCATTTTATCTGGTATCATGTGATTCAGCCAATTTGTTTTTCTTTTGGTCACATGACTAGCCTCTTCCTGGTGATGAGTTTAAAATATCACAAAGATGAACACAGAGTGTCTGTTCTAAAATTAGAACTTTGTCTGGCCATGAAGTTATATGATCACAGATTTCTTTGTAAAAGAAGTCTTTAGTGGATTGCACTTTTAATTCAATATCCCAATGAAATACTATCTGTACTTTTCATTTTGGAGGAGGTGGAGGAGGCGGAGCTCTTCTATCTAAAAATAGATCAAAATAAGATTAATACATGGCATTGAGTAATAAGGTCAAAAATGTACTTGAAGCTTCAATTTTAATGCTACAGTAAGCTGAAAATAAATATAATGAAATGACAGCAAATAATAAATGTACTATAAGAAAGCAAACTTAAAAAACATAGCAAGCTCAAAAAATTTGAAACATGCTGTTATTAAAGGCTTTTTAAAAAAAAACAGACTTGCAGGATGATATCTGAAAGTTTATTCTTTTAAACTAATAACCACAAATACACCTTTCTTGATTCCTCTGTTTTAATGTTATGATATATGGACAATTTATCTCAGGTGATATTTTTATAAAATTGAAGGCATTGATTTAAACAGCATCTGCAATTGGCAAGCTTTTAAATTGTTAATATACTATATGGCAATAGATATACAACATCAGAAAACTCTTTTAAAGACATAGAACCTATCAATTTCGCAATTTTTTACATTGAATAAAAAGTACATATAATAAAAATATACTATCTAAAACTTACCTTTACCAACAAAAAACTCAATTTTCTGCAGTTTTCTATAAAATAATCTTATTTTAATTATTCGCTTTGATTAGGTATTGTCCAGCATAAATATTTACTTTTGGTAAACTGGGTACTGTTAAAATGAGAAACAAAATGTAACCAAACGAGGCGAAGAAAAAACAAAATCGGTAACAACTAGTGTCGGCTAAAATCCATTCAGTTTTCTTTTTTATTTAACAGTTTTGCTCGATTTCGTTTCCTTTCTTAGCAGATTACAGTTGCTTATTTTACTGTTTACGTTTCCTTCTTTACCGATATCGTTTTTGTTCCGCTCCGTTTCATTTGGTTACTTTTCGTTTGTCAATTTACCGACACCCGCAAGTGTTTACGTTCTATAATTAGTTTGTCCTCTTTTTTGACACTGCGTTTTTTTATTCAGTTTTT
Organism: Arcuatula senhousia; assembly: GCA_963971305.1. Lineage (NCBI taxonomy): Eukaryota > Metazoa > Mollusca > Bivalvia > Mytilida > Mytilidae > Arcuatula > Arcuatula senhousia. Next base: position 19,440,010 of record OZ020315.1, read on the forward strand.
CGTCGAAAAGAATACTTTCTGGTAGGTTTTTTGAAAAATTAACAGTTTTTTCAAAGGTTTTACAATGTATTCTTCAAATAGTGTATATTTCATTATTTTTTTTAAAAATGCCAAAATGATAGGTTCTATGTCTTTAAATTCCATCTTGGAATCAAGTAATAATGCATGGTTAACTAGCTATTTTTTGTAAATGATAAATACTGTTAACTAGTTTACTTTTTCACTTAACAAAATTGTTTTTTATGATGATTTCTAATTAATAACATTAATGCATAAATCGTAGGGTAGGAAAATTTGGGAAACTAGTACAGTAATAGTTTTAAATCATGACCAAAATAACAATTATTCTTGTAAAAAGGCAAGTTACTGAAATCTTGATGTTGAATTCTATTGCTATCTTGTTTCAGTTTTTATTCTTACCTTATTGATGCATTTCTTAAAAAAATAATTTACCAACAATGATTTTTTTATTTGTTTTTACTTAAGGTGACAAATCTATTTTTTATACCAAAGTCCAGATTGATAAATATTCTTATTCTATAACCAGACCTACAAAGGGACATGGAAAATAAGAATTATTTGTGAGTAGTTATAGACAATTAGTGTCCATTGTACCAAACAATAAGTGGAAAACATACAGTTTAGCAGATAATTTATGTGGCATTCTTTTTTGCTACAATTGTAAAGTGTTGCCTTATTAAAAGGAGTAAGCCACAAAGGCCTCAAATCAGCCCAGTACTTTTTACTTATAATTATTTTCAAACTTTGTCAACTCTTCAAAAATTTACCTAAAATGAGTTAAGGTATTAATGAACTTGTCATATCTGAAAGATTTGACAAAATATTTACCTCACAGATCTAGCATTGACATTTCAACCACACCATAAATTGTAAATCTCTTATTTTTTCATACATTTTCACTGTTTTCTCACTGTATTTTGTCAAAACTAGTATTGGCGGCATTAGTCGACCATCAAAATTTTTTGATAATCATTTTATTACATAGAGTAAACAGTTTAAAGGCATATTGTCTACGAAAAATTATTTTTTGTAAAACCAAAAAATTGTCATCAGACTATTCGTTTTATTTATTTAGAAATATACAAACGTTCAAAATACCACTAGGGTACCTTATTACTACAAAAATTGAAAAAGAAATAATATTTGTAAAGCTTTACAAAAATTCATATTCATGAGATGTAGATGAGCTGTAAGCATGCACACTATACTTTCTTTGATTGAAAACTTCCATAGTTCTTGCACGTGGTGCATAATCTGTTTCTCGAAGTTTTAGCTCGGAAAAAAATTAAAAGGGCAACCGAATATTAGAGCTACTTAATGAATAAAACTGACAATAATTGCCTGTATTAAGTTTTGAATGTGATTTAAAAGGTAAACACGAAAAATATTGGTATTTTTTTCAACATATAAATGTATTCCGGGACAAAACCCGAGATTCCGATTAGTGTCCGCGTTAAAACTACTCAGTCTAAATCTGTGTCAATGTGACGTTATCCAGGTAAATAAAATATCAATCAATATTGTCGAGCTATTTTGATCAAAATAAACTACTTTTGAGGCAAAATTTGTGGCAAATTTGTTTTTCAATATTCATTTTATTGCCAATAACAATTGACACCAAAAAATTGAGAGGTAAAAAAAATAAGTTTGCAGTAGACAATATGCCTTTAACCAAAAGATTTTGCAATTTATAAAATATGGAGTCTTACAAACATCAAAACAGCAATTACAAGCAGGTATATCAAAGTTAAATTTTAGGGCCGATTTGGGGTCCTCGTGGCTCTACTCCTTTTTCTTTTTTTATTAAAATTTTAAAAAATCAAAAACCAAAAACAGTCCATTTAAAAATAAAGAAATTTCGCCTGCCATACTGTATGTAAGTCACATTATTTCCATTATATATCGAATGAAATGATACTGTTGGCCATTGACATGAAAGGGTTTCTATTCTAAACATCTTTCTGGTACCTGCTACAACCTTCCTGAAACTAAAGACCCTGGTTCAAGTATGCTAGGAACATAACTGCATAACAGCATGCATCTTATACAGGAACAACATATTCTGATATACATATCCAGATTTTTAGTCAAAATGGAATTTAAACAATCTTAATGGTAAAAAAGGTTTTTTTTGGTGGGGATGAGGAACAAATTGATTCTTTATAAATAAAAATATACAAAAAATTAAAAGTTTTGCAAGTTGATATTTTGTAAAAAGTTTGGTGAGTTTTCAATGAAAATTTGAAGAAAAACATCAATTTTTGAATCCTTTTAGACATTTTCTAAGCTTTTAAAAGGGTTAACTGATTAATATTCTTTGACTTTTAAGTCAATCTCCTTTATTATTACGTTGAATATTACAGGTGAGGTGTGCAATGATAATACACAAAAAAGTGTAAAAAATAAATGGTAATGACATTTCATTGGCAAGAGGATAAATGTTCAATGACTTTATAAGGCAAACCTTTTATTATCACATTCAAGTTGTTTAAATGTTGATGGCCTAAAATTTCAAATTATTTAACATTTTATAATATGAAAGTCAAATATTTTGTGAACAAAAGCAAATAACAATAAACAAGTGTGGCCACTAAAAGTACAGCTGGGTGCAGACCAAGCATAACCCTGACTAGACGCGTAGTGCACATTACGTGCACTGACTATCGCGTCTGCACGTCTACTAAGTTAACACAGCAGACGCGCGTCCACTGAATTTTCGTCTACTTGAAAAATAGGAGTAGCTCTTTTGACTACTAAGTGCACTTTTCATGTGTCTACAAAGTGCACATTAAAGTAGACGCGAAAACTTGCGTCTATTTTTTCGTCTTCTTAGCGGTCAAGTGCACATTGTAGACACAGTAAACGCAAGTTAACTTTGGGTTTAACTTTTAACTACGTCTGCCTTGTTAAAGAATATATTTACCCTATATTTAACAGGTATTAAATATGTTTAAAAAATACTTTTTTAATCAACAAGACTTATAAAAGTCAGACTGAACATACGTGAGTATCCAAATTTATTCAGAGAAAGCTTTTATTGAGTTTTTACACTAAACTTACATGTATCTTCATGCAAAATGGGGATCGTTCTGTTATGAAAATTCGTTGGCTATAATGATTTACATGTAGTTAGTTGTTGCTTTGCTCCCAAAGCTATACTAGGAAGATGCACAAAAAGGAGTAATTAAATGAACATGAAAAGATAATACAATAAAGGAAATGGGGACACAAGGTCAATTTGAATGCAACTGAAGAATGAGTGATGGGTATATGGACGGACAATTTAGCGTCGGGACCATACGGGTCTTCCCTTATCGACCCTTACAGCAGGTTTCTTTAACTACCGAGGAACGTGTTTTTCTCAACACGGAGCACCACTATGCGGTCATGTTTTCCGCATTTTTAGCTTGACGACCCCGCCATTCTTTATGACATGCAGGACTGTTCTATTCAATCACCTGACGCAAACATCAAAGTCAGTTTATAGGTAAATTGGTCTGACCCGATGTATGTCATGTTATTTGAAGACCCTGTAGCGATCCTTTGCCGAAAAGCTTAGCCATCCTGCGGACCTAATCGCCAACCGGAACCCTCACGGGTTACTAATAATTCAAATTAAAGTCTATACACTGCCATTGTATTTAAAGAGATATTAAATACCAGTGACTTATTTTTATTTCCCCGCGCCGGCATGTCGGGGGGGATTAAATTTTACCCATGTCCGACCGTACGTTAGTCCGTAAGAATTTCCTTTAGGATTTTCTCAGAATCCGTACATGAAAACGATTTGAAACTTGGCAGGATGGTTCAGTATGACAAACTGTAAGTCCTTGGCGACTTTCAGACCCGTCGGAAGTCATCTTTCTGTTAAGGACTGGCCTCATATGGAGGAAGATGTACGGGACATGAATGCCCCGCACCCCAAAACAAAAAGTAGATGTCCAACATGCCCTGAGAATCACTTCGCTTAATTGTCATTCTGAACCATCCTGCAAGATTTGAAATCATTCACATGTATGATTTCTGGGAAAACTTGACTTACTTTTTCATACAAATTTTATTATTGGCCCAGTCCAAAAAATGAACTTGAAAGAGGCCTTAACATCGCTTTATACGTAAAATTTATTATCCTAAACCACCTTAGCAACTTTCAAATTAATTATGCTCATATATGATTTCTGATGAAAGCTCACGACAGAAATTCGTACAGACGGACGGACGGACGAATGGGCATGAGTAAATCTTGATGCCTTTTACATGTCGGTGTAGAAACGCATTAAACTATCTCGTTTATTTTTTGGGTGCCTATTCATTAAACGCTCACTCTGTTTCAATACATATTTTGTTTAGTATATCAAAAGCTATCTTAGTTTCTAAATACATCTTTTCTATAAGCAAATAAGGGCTTGCATCAAGTCGCAACTCAAGAAATTTTAAAGAAGACATATTTTGCTTGTATAGACAAATATACGGGATTTTTATCTCGCAGATGAGAACAGATTTTGGTTTGATTTATAAAGGTATAGATTTATCGTCCTTTGCCGGATCACCTGAATTAATTTACTCTAGTTTCCACTCGAGTTCACGCTACTGATTGCGTTTTGATTGTAATACGAAATCTTGTACGATTTGTCTTGTTTTTTTGTGGCGATTTTGTCTTTGCCTGCTAGGACTCGTGGTATTCGATTTAGTAATAATTTAGTTAGTTAGTTGGTTGGTTATTGCTTAACTCCCAAGCAGCACGATTTCAGTTATATCCGGGAGACGAACATGAAAGTGGTGATACAATGAACATGAAATGATAATGAAGTGGAGGAAAATAAGACACAAGTCCTATTGGGTAGGAGAGTTTTGACTGCCACTGAAAAAAGGAGTGTTGGATAGGGACGGAAAATTTAGCCTCCTGCACGGGGATCCTCCGGGTCCATCTCTTACAAGACAGCAGCAGGATTCTTTAACGTGCAAGGAACGTGACATTTTTCCCCAACACGGTGCACCACTATGGTTTGCGGTCAACTTTTCCGCATTATAGCCTGACGACCCAGGCATTCATTATGACAGGGCTGCCACATTTAACCACCTGGGGAACACATCCCAGTCGCTTTGTTGGCAAAGCAGCCTGACCCGATGTCAGTGGACTTTAACCCACAACCTTAGCGCTGTTGCGGGCCTATTCGCCACCCGGAACCCGCACGGGTTCTTTAGTGATAAGCATACCCACTCTGCTACATTTATAAAACAAAGATGACCGTAGGATTATTTTGGTAAAGTGATGTACGATTCATCATACCACACCTTGGGTACTTCATGTATCTAGTTTAGAGTTCATCACTACAGCAGTATAGCACGAAAAATCTGTTTCGAGCACGAATGTTTCCTTTTTGCAAATGACTGCCATTAAAATAGATTCAGTTGGCTTGGAAGTAAAGAACCGACTGACATAGAATAGAAAAGGGAAGACAAGACATAATTCATCATGCTAAAGCTGTGTAACAAATTTAAAATCAACCCGTTAAGAAGAACCCGAAACAAATATGTTACGAAAATTTGTTTGGATCTATATACATGTACGGACAGACAGACAAGACAGAGACTGCAACCAAGCCCCTCTTTTTACGAATTGGGGTTATGATATCAACCGGTATGTAAACTACGCAAAATGATTACAAATTCTAACAATTAACAATGCCGCCATGACCGGTGTATCAGTTTGTTTAAGTGAAAGTTGTTTATTTTGCTGGCTAAGTTGGTACCTTACTGATTTAGCATTGAGTGTTAACGTTTGACTAGTTTTGGTGAAATGTGCGATGATTTGATTTTTTAAACAAGAATCCCGCGTAGAAATATATTATTTTCCAAAAATAAGGCGCGGATTTATGGAAAGTGTACCGGGCGTACGCCTCCCCTTTAACTGACCAAAATTTGTTGTTTTTTTGTTCACAAAATCCACATAAACACACTCAACAATATCGCGCCTCGCTCCGTTCGGCGAAAAACAATCTTAATACCTCCCCTAAACTTAAATCCTGGATCCGCCCCCTGAAACTTGTTATATTCTTTTTAATCGGATTTAACGGACTTCATAAATAATCTGAATCGTTTGTCACAGTCATCGCTGATGAATTCCCCTTAGTGAATCATGTCATGGCCACAAGAACTATGGCTTCCTGCAAAAAGTGTTATAAACGTATTATTTTGAAAGTTCTCTTTTTGTTTTGCATGACCGCTAAAATGAATTTATTAATAGGGTGCGAAAATGTTGTTGATAATGGAATGAAATTGTTAAAATTATAAACAATCTTTCGATGTTTTGGATACATTTTAGCATCGAAAATGCAAATCGTTGTTAGTTTTGAAATTTCCACTTTTTAGACGCTTATGTGTTTCCTTTTCTGAGCTTTTTTGAAACAATGTCGATCGGATAAGACAAATTTAGATTGAACCAGAGCACAATGCAAGGGAGATGTTTGGCGCACCATAAAACCTAGTTTTACCATCTATTTCTTTTTGAGATGTTAATTTAAAGTCAGGACCATTGCGATCTTTATTTTTTTTCCAGTATGTCTTTCTCGTTCTGGATTATTGTATCACTGTAGGAAAGAGTCGAGAAAAAACAATAATACAACTCTTAATTAGGAATACAATGATTGAAATTGTAGTACCAGGGGAGGGTTACAATTGGAAACCATCCTGTTGAACAATCGGAGTAAGACAAAAATGTTTTTCTTTTTATTTTACATGTAGTGTTGTTGTGGATAAGTCATAATAAAATCAACCGTAGAAATAAAATGTGCACATCTCACAAAGATTGTGTTTAAGTTTCATGAAAATTTATTAAGTGGCATCCCACCGTTTCCCTTTGACATATCAAACTAGCTAGTAGTGGGTACATGCTAATAAATCTTAGATTATCGATGATTGACCTTATCAGTGATGTAATAATTAAGCAATTACCTGTAACCTGTTAATGATAAAAGTATACCGATGCCACGAACTTGACACAGCGTAAGAGTTGGTTTAATTGATGGAAATCAGCTGAGAAAAACGAACACAAGAACAAGGATGTCCATAAAAGTGCAACTAAACTTATTTCATGTACATGTATTTAAACGATTTTATTTTTCTGAGATAAATCAGTCAATGCTCAAAATCTGTTGACAAGTAACGAAGATACAAGGGACGGACCATTTAACTTGAAAGGGGGGGGGGCTTGTTTTTTGCTTAGGTCAGAATTTTTTTTCCGCGCGCTTATTCAAAGCGTTGCGACATAATATTTTTATTGATTAGAATTTTGTTAATATATAGCATAAATCCTTAGATTCAAAATATATTTTTTACCCTCTGCTGCAAAATATTATTTTTCATCAAAATTTTCAAATATTTTTTTTTTAGAAAATAAAACAAGCCCCCACTTCAAGTTAAATGGACGGTCCGTAAGTGTTTGAAGTGCTAATTTCGCACCTTTAAATCTTAATCAACGATCCCTCCGGAAAAAGATTACACGCTAGCTTACCGGGAGTTGCACACTAGGGGGAATCGAAGTCGTTAGCTAGTTTAAAAGTGGATATTACAGATATTAGCAATAAAATATAAAACATTTCAATGGCAATTTTGCATAATCATATTTTAAAGCAACACCAAAACAAGCACATACATTTTACCATTTTTAGCAATTCATTTTAAATATTTAAAAAGATAGACCATAACTGTATTCGGGACTGACTGGAACGTCGTGTAGGTTTATTCGGGAGTGAAGTTTAGAACTCGATCTAAGAATAAGCTAAAATTTAAGATATAATGGTGATAAATTTGCACAAATTTGAAAAGTTATTACTGCATCAATCAGTATAGAAATAGGCATTGTCAAAAACCTAAGAAATTTGGGTTGAAAATTTAGAGGTCGGAATCTATTAGTTTCCAAAATTTTATATGAAACAAATGAACTATGTTACAAAGTTTGCAAAAATTCTCAAAGGTGTGCGGACCGAACAAATGTTAACAGGCCTGTTGGACCTGTGCTAATTTCAAAGACTGTGTAATCATGGTAATACGCATAATGAAATTAAATTAATCCGATAGAATTTTAAGAGTTGCCTTATCTTTATTGTTAAAAGTTGTTAATTTAATTCATACATGTACATGTCAATACAGGTCTATGTATACATGTCGGCAATGGACATAATAAAGGTCCCAGTACGTCATCGTGATAATTAGTTGATTATTAACCCATGCTGAGTGAGGTTTACCATCTGCGATTAATAAACCAACGCAGGTGTGAAGTTTGGTTTTCCGAGATTAGACGACGAATACCACATACCGCGCATTTAACAATTTGGGGACATTCACGAGCATCATCGCAAATTGTTTTATCATCGTATTCGAATGGAAAAATAGTACATGAAAACATGCTGATCTTTTTCTTAAATAAATATAAAAATTAAATTAGTTTATAGTAAATTATAAATAAATTAAATGTAATAAAATAAAAACAATAGCACGTGATTTTGGAAATCGAGTGTGTTGCATCCTGGCGTCAACAGTATTTGCAATAGATCCTGCATTCTACCGACCGAAACTGCATGACACGATACGCATGCCATTATTGACTAACAGACGACCTGTTGATCGGCATACGACGTTCATATCAGAATGTCATCTAGGGCAAATTAATCATATCAGTACATCATACCCGTAGCCATGGGGGGGGGGTCGAGGGGTTCGGACGAACCCCCCTTGGACAAAAAAAAATGATCAAAATAGGGAAAAATCAGATGAAAAATCAGTTAAGCACTATTAAAGTAAGAAAAATTTTGGAAATCGAAACCAGGACCATTGCGAACTTCAATTACTTCGGTATTTCTGCCTTGCTTTGTCTTTTCTTTCGGATATAAGAGATTGATCATCTAAGCTCTTATTGTTCATCTATCGGGGAAAGCCGAAGGGGACTTTAGCTATACGCTCTGTCCATCACGCCTCAGTTTTTCAAACATTTTTCTAAACGCTATGAATGAATTGTAAAAGTTTATGTTTTGTTTTGTTTCAATAATTTTTACCAGAAATATAGATAACCATTTGAACACAGAAATATGGAACCAGTAGCTATGTATTGTTTTGCAATTCTCCCAGAATGTTTTCTACCTTTATTTTTTTATTATTTGTCTCTCACGGCAACGCGGAGAGGGGGCATAGAAATGCCGGGCGTTCGTCCGTGCGAATATGTGTCCTTGCATGCGTCCGTCACACTTTTTTGTAACAGATATCTCAGCTACTATTAATCCTAGGCTCTCACTATTCGGTATGAAGCTTCAGGTAGGAGTTTCATATTGTGGGATGCGTTTCCAGGTTTATCGTTGACATGTATACCTTCTTCCTGTTTAATGAGCTGATTTCGAATTTTAAGGGTAACATAAGGCTCAAAGGAGCCTAAATCGCTCACCTGGTCTTAATGTCAACCATATGAAGACTTTTGAATAGCTAAATGAACCGAATGTTTAAGCAAGAAAAAGCTTTTCTCTATCTGCAATAGTTTTCATTCAAAATAAGCAAAAAAAACACTTTTATTCACCTTTTAAGGGCTGTAACCACTATAAGGGGTCATTTGACAACTTCGACCCTTTGGAGACTTTTGTAGAGCCTAATGAGCTGAACATTTAAGCAAGCTACCGCTTTTCTTTATCTGCAATAGTTTTCATTTCATAGGGCAAAAACATGAAAAAATGCTATTTTTTACCTTAAAAGGGCCATAACCCCTTTAAAGGGTCATCTGACAACTTCGACCCAATGGCGACTTTTATAGAGCTTTTGATTCTGAAGAGCTTAGGATCTTTTGGATTTTTTTCTATCTGGTATGGTTGCTGAGTTATAAGCCATTTTAAGTGATTTTACCCTATGTTCTTTTTTTAGGAACAGCAGCCATGTTTTTATCGAATCATTTTAAAAAGAGGATCGTTTGTTGCCAATATGTCATGTATTATTCCTTTAAAGTTTCAGTTAAATTGGTTCAGTGGTATCAGAGAAGAAGATTTTTGAAATTGTTAACGGACTACAGACGACGACGGACGTATAGTGATGGCATACGCTCAGATGGCCTTTGGCCAGGTGAGCTAAAAAATGGGGAAAAAAATCGTAATAGATTTCTGAGCTAATACTATTCGTAGGCCTTTTGATATTTGGTATGCAGCTTCAATTAGGGGTCTCATACGTTGTATGGTGGGAAGTGTTTTCAGGTCTGTCGCCTTTGTAATTCCTTTTAGGCAAGTGGACATAAATTTTTTGCAGCTCAGCGGGGAAGCCAAGAAGTCTGTTCTTGTTAAATCCGAATATTGTAGAATAAGTCTTTCCTACTAAGGTGTAATGAATGGCAATGCAATGCATGTATACACGGGGCAATTCAATATGATATACATGTAGCGATAGTATGAAAAGTATGCTGCTCAAGACTGGAAAACGTAAATAATAATGCTGCATTACAAAAGTTATTATCCGTGCGTTTTTCTCATTATCACACCTAGTGGTGTTCACGAGAGATGAACACAACTTACATAGATTTACATAAAGTTGCTTTTGGTAAGCCATTTATATAGAATACGTTTTGTCCGGTAAAGAAAAAGTATCAAAGTTTGGATTATGTTACAGTGTAATTTGTGTCTTGTGTCGGTTTTCTATAGTTTATTTGAATTATCGTATCACCTTACTAGGGGTGATCATGTACCTTTGAAAAGTAAGCCTCGGAACCCGAAATAGAAATAAATATGGAAAGGCTAACAAAACAGAACAAACCATTTTTTCAAAGTCTCTTACCATGTTTCGGCATCCTTCGACAATACATTTGACAGGCATTGTTTTTTTTTATTGTCTTTTTTCGAATTGTTCACTTTTACACGAGCTTGGTTAGTTTGCACTCAGGAAGTTGAGGTGTCGCCCTTAAGATATTTTAATTACATGAAACTGGATTTTTTTTGGGCAACTTTTAAATCTTTAGCAATGTATGTTTAGGGGAATGAAAATAGACGGTATTTTAGCGTTAATAGGATTTTAATCACTGAGTATATATAACTAAATTCGTGTACAACGGACAACATAAACTTTATGCAAGCTTTTAATACCGACGGAAACCGTTATATATTAGACGTCTTTTCTTACTTTCGAAATACGAATAAGAATTAAAGCGCAAAAATAAAAATACACATTATCCGATACAATGTTTATAAACCTGACCCGGAGTGAAGTGCGTCTAGTGTGTGTCTACAGTAGACGCAGTAGACTAAAGTTCACTCCTGCGTCTACTAAGGCTGCGATGTCTACTTTTGGAACAATTTCCATAAATGCGTCTACTTTTGCGTTTACTAAGTGAACATTTGTGTGGTCATGAAAGTAAACGAAATGTCAGCTTTCACGTCTACTGAAATTTTCAAGTAAACGCAAAGTGCACTTAACCGTTAACTTAGTAAACACAGAGTGCACATTGCGTGCACTTATACACCCGTCTATATGTTATGCTTGGTCTGCACCCAGCTGTATGTCTCGCCTGCCGGCACCATCGCTAAAATCAACTACCTAAGCTTTCATTTCTTGATATAAACACAAAAAGTGTCAGTATACCTAATAACAGATGCCTAGTTATTATACTATTCAAGCAATCCATTGTCCACACAAGTATTACAAAAAGTTTTCTGTCTGAAAAAAAAACCTAATTTCACAGAGTCACTGGAGCATAAAAATGGGGTCATGGTCACATGGCATGGTGACAGTTGCGTTGTCCATAACCGCAACTGTCTGTTTACCCAATATCAGATGCCTAGCTATTATAACTTTCCAGCAATTCATCTTCCATAAAAGTCTTACAAAAAAGTTTTTCGGCCTGAAAAAGACCTAAGTTCACAGAGTCACTGGAGCGTGAAAATGGGGTCAGGGTCACACGGCATGGGGACAGTTGCATGGACCATAACCTAAACTGTCTGTATACTAAATATCAGATGCCTAGCTAATATACTTTTCAAGCAATTCATCGTCCACAAAAGTCTTACAAAAAAGTTTACGGCCTGAAAAAAGACCTAAGTTCACAGAGTCACTGGAGCGTGAAAATGGGGTCAGGGTCAAACGGCATGGTGACAGTTGCGTAGACCATAACCTGAACTGTCTGTATACCAAATATCAGATGCCTAGCTATTATACTTTTCAAGCAATTCATCGTCCACAAAAGTCTTACAAAAAAGTTTACGGCCTGAAAAAAGACCTAAGTTCACAGAGTCACTGGAGCGTGAAAATGGGGTCAGGGTCAAACAGCATGGTGACAGTTGCGTAGACCATAACCTGAACTGTCTGTATACCAAATATCAGATGCCTAGCTATTATACTTTTCAAGCAATTCATCGTCCACAAAAGTCTTACAAAAAAGTTTACGGCCTGAAAAAAGACCTAAGTTCACAGAGTCACTGGAGCGTGAAAATGGGGTCAGGGTCAAACGGCATGGTGACAGTTGCGTAGACCATAACCTGAACTGTCTGTATACCAAATATCAGATGCCTAGCTATTATACTTTTCAAGCAATTCATTGTCCACAAAAGTCTTGCAAAAAAGTTTACGCCGCCGCCGTCGCCGCCGCCGCCGTCGCCGGAAAGTAATACCTATGTCTCGCCTTCCGCGACTATTCGTCGCAGGCGAGACAAAAATTATTATTCATTTTTTTTTGGCTTCTTATTTATACTGTTATACATGAATTTCTTTTGCAAGGTTTACAAATGCAGAACTTTATATTCTGTTGCATTATAATGCAAACATGAGCAAGAATAAGAAATAACAGTAGTGTGAAGTTCCCTGTCCTAAACTTGATCTTAATAGTCAAGATGAAAAAACTTCCACAAATATCAAAAATATGAATCAAATTTTAAACTTGTCATAAGTTTTCTTTGAAGAAACCAATTGTAATATCTTTTACAAAATTTTTGAAAAAAAAGGAGAATTAATATGAGAGTGCTTTGTGTGATAGGTGTATATGTCATGTATGTCTTTTATTCTCTTTTTTGGTAGAGGACTAAAATTCAAATCAATTTTATCCACAAGATTTCTTGCTACTACATATCAAAGGCCAAATATTTTTCTTTCCGAAATGCAATTTAACTATGAAAATCTTAATCTAAATCCCTAAAAGAATTACAGTTTTTCCAAAGTCTTGAAATAAAGGTTCTTAGAAAATGTTATTTACCCCCCCCTGTGTAAATCTACATAATAGACATCCTAATACTCAATGACCGTTGAAATTAATTGAAAAGCATCACCTATTTAACCTACATTCATAGTTGTTCCCTTACCTTCCTATTTAACAATAGCATAAGAAGCTGTTAATTGGCTCTATTTATTTAAAAAAAAACAAATTGTAATGTCTTAAAGTTTGAATTTCAACAATACTCTTAATAACCTGTTAATTTGTCCCCTATTTAAATTTACACATATTGTTCTCTGATAATCTTGTATTTGAAAACCCCTTTTTGGTTTTATATTTAGTTTGTTGGGAAGAGATAACATGTCACATACTTGATAAAATGAAACTTGATATTCTCTTTGCCAATTGTTCTAAGGGGGTTTCATGGGAATGAGGTTGTCAATAGACTGTTAATTATCTTTACAAGTAAAAAATAGTTGCGGGTGTTGCTCCTCAGGGTTTTTAACAAATTTTCTTATTCAGAAATTATGGAGTATACAATCAGAGCTATTGACATACAGCTAAGTAAAAAATGTTCTTTAAAGAGATGTATATCAGAATAAGTTATATCAACTAACAATTGAACCTTTACATATCAGAAAATGCACTGACCAGCAATGTGTGAAAAAATTACACATTGTCAATAAATATAATGGTACATGTACATGCCAAAAAATGTAATTACAATATACAAATATTTTAACATCATTAGTGTCAGTGATAGAACTTCAGACGTGTTCTGTCATAACTTTTATCTACATATTAGCAGCTATGTTCAAAGTTGTACACAACCTGCATGTATCTTATCTTAAAAATGTTTCTGAAAAAGAGAATGGTTTTACCATGTTTACTGAACATCTGAATTTTATTTGAAATTTCAAAGAAGGAACAAAGGCTGATCTGGAATCTATAGCAATCTTTCTATCAGTTAAACAGTAATGAAACTGTGCATCATTTATGCACAATTAATGATAACACTAACATACTGATGATGGTAAATGTATATTTGTAATACAAGAAAGCAAAATAAACAGTCCAGCAAAAACCTTAAGCAATCCAAGATGTTTTGGTTAATAATAACCTCAATTAAAAGTTTCATGTTAATTGTGAAATTGTTTTCAGATGGAAATGTTGTAAGCCTTGAAATTTTCTATATTTCCCAAATGTTCTTTATTTTGCCTTTTGACAAATAAAAAATCCCCTAACAAACATTACAATTATAACTATGAAAAACTACATCCAAGTTTGATTGCAGTTTGACTTGTTTTATCAGAGGGGTTTGAAAGGTAAAGAACAACAGCTGATTACTGCTTAGTGCTAGTACCAACTTAATATATTATCACAATTATACCCCAGTTGAGTGTGATAAAAGAATAAGGCAAAGGCTGCCATTATATTGTTTCCATAACTGCTTTAAAATAAATTAAAATTGTATGAAAATAAACTTGAATTTCATAACTTTAAACAGAAACATAGTACACATGTAATATGCAAAAAAAGTTTTGTTATAAAACTTTATATTCTATAACAATTAAAACATAGAATTACATGTAGGTTTTGTTTTGTTTTTGAATGGAGATAATCAATGAAGACTTTTTTGTCAATCTTCAAATAGTAAATAGGCGGGCAGAGAATTACGTGTTGTTTTGTTTGTATTGTTTGTATTGTTTGTGAATGGTGTTAATTAATGCAGACATTTTTTGGTAATCTTCAATTATCACGTAGGCTAGTTTTGAAAATTCTAACATGATTAGACCATTGGCATTTCATTTGTTTACAACTTAAACTGGAGGAAGTTGACATTTCATTAACATTAAATAAGAGTTTGTTTTCTATAAAAGTACAGGCTCTAGACTGTGATGTAAAAATTATGAGTTTTTTTTTATTTTTAAGAAATGATTTAAAAATTTTGCATTAAAGCTAATTCTAAGCTTTTACAAAAGTCCAGGTCTATGAAATGAATAATAAACATAGAATTTTTTTTAAAGAATAACACAAAAAATATAGTTTCTGACGTTTCATGATTAAATTAAAATTTATAAAAAAAAATAAATTGAAGGCATCCCAACAATTTAGACAAGACCAAGAAAATAATATATCTTTGGATGACCATAGGTTTTTACTGGATATCATTGTCACAATAATTCATCATATTGTGACTATGTTTTTAAAATACATGAATAAAGAGAATAAAACGATGAACAAGTCAGTACAATTTCAACCCTCAATTAACTCCCTTACTTTTACATCATAAAACTGGCAGTACTGGCCCCTGAAATAAAATCTCAATACATTAGTTCTATTCCTGAAATCAACAACATTTTCTGATTTTTATGCCACTGAGTACATATAAACTTCAAAGTATGAAGAAAGTAAATTGGAACCATGTTTACAGTCAGATGGTCAACAACAACAAAAACAATGCATTTCCTGTTTTATGTTTTCAAAGGGAGACATTTGTCTAATTCTTAAAAATATTTCTATATACTGTGGTTTCATTATCATTCGTGGGGTATTAATTTTCGTGGTTTTCGTGGGTGGTTTTGACCCACGAAATTTGATACCCCACGAATAAGAAATTTAACATTGAATTGTATGCTGCAGACTTCAAAACCACAAATTTAAGAATCCACAAACTGACTCTTTTTCATCTAACCACGAAAATAAATGAATTCACAGTACTTTAAGTAAAATATGAGTACCAATAGATCAACAATAAAGGTCCTAAATGAAAATGGCATTAAAATATTTGGGTAGGCATACAGAAACAGGAAACACATTTGTTTTTGCGAATCTGTATTTTGGCTGACAATCAGTATTAAAATAAAACATGGCAATTCAAAAATTTTCTTAACATTTTTAACCATAACCAGTTGAAAGACATCTTTGTTAAAATTTCCCAATCTTCCTTTTCAACAATTCTTCTTTTTGTTATAAAATTTGTGCAAAATTTTATGAATTATTTAATTAAACATGCAGCATTTTTTTTTTAAAGTAAACCACACCTTCAGAAAAATATTTTCTTTTTGAATTTTTTACCCTTTGGGCTTTGATAAATATCAAAATCATCACCTAGAACATAAAAATAATAATTTCTGTTAAATAAGAAAAATAAATAAATTTTATCGTATTTTTTCCGATGAAAAAGACTATGAAGTAGATATCTAAATGAGAATAAGAAGAAATCTCAGATAATCATGATAATATAGTTTCTTACTACACTTTATGTCCATAATACATGTAATAGTCTTGATAAGTTGAATAATCAAATAAACAGTAAATAAAGACAGCCAATTATAGAGCAAAAAGTGGTCCTTGCATACACTTATCTTTCAAAGGATGAGTGGCATTAAGACCCATAATTGGCCCAAGGAAATGAAGTTGGTTGAAATGTTATGATATTTATAAGAAATATAAGCTTATATGTGGTTACAAAGAAAACACATCAAATAAGGCAAATTTCATTCATTGTGACCTAATAATGACATCATATTTAGTAGTCTTACTTGACAAAATAAAGAAAATCTGCAATTTTGAATAGTTTCAGTGCATATTTTCCTTAATAAAACATTGGGCGCATGAAAACAACAACTCAAAACTTTCAGAAATGATGGATTTCATCATTTTACACATTTTTGCCAAGTATGAAGTTGTTGTTTTGATGCGCCCACCTTCTTTCAGACCAAAAAGTGTGTGAAAATCAGCCAAAATCAATGAAATTATGACAATTTCTTTAATATATAGCTTTTTGAGTTAACTGATTGGCATGACAGCTTAACTGATATGGCACAATCTTATCATTTTCTTTAAGCCTAATAATTCATCAATGTTTTATCAACTCAAGGCATCTGTATGCTCAGTTTTAATTTCTTAGTAAATTTTGGGCCATAAATGGGCCTTATTGCCACTCATCCTTTGTATGAAATTTTGCTGATTTTAATTTTAACGAAAAACAAAATAGATAAACATGTATGTTTTTACAGTGAAAAACTTTTAAAAATCAGACAAAATTTATAAAAAAGATTATTTAAAAAAAAAGTCAAGGTCCCTGGTCCACCAGAAAAATCTAAAATGCCCTATCAAGAGTAAATAAAGAGAATGCTAAGTGAAATACTGTTTAAGTTGGGTTTTTTTCACGGGAGCAAGATTTCGCAGATTTCTAAAAAAAATGGAAGATCTTTTTTTTTTTGCAAACTCAATCTTATTGATTACTTGTATGTAATTATGCACTGTACATATACAATTTACGAAATTTTTACTTTTTACCGGTTTTTAATTTCGCGAGTTACCAAGCGAAAATTAGATACCTGCGAAAAAAACAGCTTCTAAGGTAGGTAATGAATGAAAACTTGTGCTTTCCAACTGTCAACTCATTGCTAAGTTGAACCCCTTTTCTCGACTGCAGTACTTAAGTCAGCCAATTGCTTTTGAGAACCCTTTTGTTACAGCAGTTATCCAGTCAATTGTTAATAATTAATATAAAACTTACTAGGATTTCTAGGGCTACGACTTGGGTAGGTCTTGTTGCACTTTGTTAAAGGCTCTGGTGGCGGTAGCTCATTAGCCGCATGGAATTTAAATCTATTTTCTAAATCTGAAATGGATGCAATAAAAATATAACAATCAAGGTAATGTTAAAGTGTAAAGAACATATTAGTAATTTCAGTTTCATCAAATGAGCACAGATTTTATATATATTTCATATGGAGTAAATGAACATGAGTCCATAACATATGTTAACTCTAACTGCAAGTAATTTCTATGAGCTGTATGGCCATTTTGGAAATTTATTCTTCATCAGCAGCACTAGAATGTCCATTTTATGTCATACCTTGACCATTCTTTGTTACCAAAGGTTAACACAGACAAAAACTGATTTATATTTATAATACCTATTACTGGGTAGATAACTTTAATTCACTTTGTTAAATTGTTGAATAAATTTTAAGTTTGTTGTTATTTTTGGGTTTTTTTTATTTGACAATAACTGAAAATGCCTGTAGGTCTGTATTTGACCTTTATTTCAAAACAGTTCAAAAACCCCAAATATTAATGCAAAATTCTTTGTTTGTGATTGAACTGAAATACTGTATGGCAAAAGACAATAAAAATTGTGCATCCTATCATTAAACAAACCATCATATCCTCCAGAATAGTGGCCTGATCTTCTCTGAGGGGGTGGGGGAGCATGGCCATTAGTTGATGGCCCCCTCATTGGTGGTGGAGGGGGCTTCAATCCAGGAGGTCCCCTACTTCCCTGGCTAGATGTCGCTGATGTTGTTCTTGTCGGGGGAGGAGGAGGTGGAGCACCTATCCGTGATGGAGGGGGCGTTGCTTGAGGGGCTCGGGAAGGGGGAGGGGGAGGTCTTGATGAAGGAGCAGCAGGTGCCTGAAAGTATAAATAAAATATAGATTTTAACCATGTTTAAAAAATTTGATTGTTCAATCTCAGATCAGTTTTATTTTGTTAGCTTGGCTCTTTGTTATAATAGTAATCCTGGTATAATGTGTCATAAAAAATTATCCATACCCCAAATTTATTTTGCAGTTATGCATTGCCAACGAAAGCATGAGCTGTCTCCAGAATGACATTAACAATATATCAACAAGATTCACTTAATATGAACAAATTGCAAGATCAAAGAAGGTTGGAATTATTATAATTCAAACTCTTTCTTCTTAAAATGTGGCCCATATTTTTCAAGTGTAATGAAATATGTGCAAAATACATGAACCTTTTATAATAATGAAATGAGTACATTTAGACTATCATAGTCTTTATCATATATATCATGTTTCAATGATCTTAATTGTAATACATAAATTATACTTTTATAAATAAATTTGTATCTTATGGTCATAAAAGACTAATCAATAAAACTTGAAGTGGGATGACTATAAAACTTTGATTACAAGGGTGTGTTGAACATGTCAAAGGTCAACCATGTTAGGAATATTTACACAACAATCCTCAATTTATAACTTCTAAATATCATTTGAAGAATGGTCATAAAAACTTATCAACATATCAATAAAATAAACACTTCAGAAGTCATTTTCTCTTTTATTGTAAGAAAATAGGGTTTTTTTATTACTGCTTGATTTATTTGACATGAATAATAAATGACTACTCTTATGATTGCTGTTAGAATCCTTAATAATTATATTTTGCCGATAAAATAAAGAACTATAATAATAATTTGTGCATAAATTAAAATGGTTTTGTATTGTTTGTATTCTCAAAATTTTCAATCAATATCAGACTAAGAATATACTGTGGATTCATTTATTTTCGTGATATCAATTTTCGTGGTCTGATGATGATAAAGGATTTGTGGATTCTAAAATATCAGACTAAGAATATATCAAATATAAATATTGAACATGTATACTAGTAAATAGTTAGTGAAAATCATTAGACCTGTCAAATATGTTCAGTAAAATCTTTACAATTTTGATAGAGAACCACCTAATTTTGTAAAAATATTTAATAGAAATGTTCAGTGTGTCTGACAAGACTTTTTAAGGACCCTTAAGGATATATTAGGTTTCTTCAACTTCTATATGTACGATATAATAACAAATAAGATACATGTACCTGCAATATAAAATAACGATTACCTGAGAGGGAGGAGGAGGCAGGGGCCGACCAATCATGCTCGATGGTCTCCCAGATGCTGATGTTGGTCTATTCGACGATGGTGGCCGCCCTGGTGGTGGTGGCGGCGGATTCCGTGGCACACCTCCTGCCATTCCAGACGAAGGCCTACTACTTCCACTACTTGAAAAAGGCCTTGAAGTTCGATCACTTGATTCTTCAGAAGTTCCATTTTGAGCAGAAGGTTTTGAGGAAAATAGTGGCGGATGCGGTGCCCCTCCACCAAATTTTCCTGAAGGTCCATTAATGTTAGGTTTGCTACTATTGGGAGGAGGAGGGGGCGGTCCTCCTCCAGGTCCATTTATACTTGGTTTGCTACTATTTGGAGGCGGAGGAGGACCAACATGTGGTTTCCATGAGGGTCCATTACTACTAGAGGAAGAACCCTCTGTCCTTCGAAAGTCAATTTTAGGTTTGTTACTACTAGGGGGAGGGGCTGGAACACCCTCAACTGATGACCTATGTAAATTACTATCACTCATATGAAAAGGTTTATTACTTGGGGGTGGTGGAGGAGGGGCCATATCACCCCTGTCCAAATTCTCCCCACTACTACTTGTCCTATGAAGATTGCCTTTAGGTGGTGGGGCTGGCCTTGATGATGGTCCATTTGATGAAGGTACATTTGGTCTAAATGGAGAAGGTCCATTCGGTAGTCTTCCAGGTGGTTTTATTGCATTAGCTGGACCTATAATATATTGGATCAAATTATGTTTTAATTCTTTTTATAAAGTTTCCTAATATATATAAAGCACAATATTGAATAATCAGGGAAAAAAATGGAATCTAATGGGACATTAAATGATACCCAGCCACTTCTGAAAAAGGCTTATTGTGACATAACTTGAAATTAATTTGATCTAATTTTGCTAAATTAAATTTGACCTTTGTTTTAATGTACCGGTACTTAACAGTTGTGCTATTTTATAATTAAGACATATCTGTTGTTTAACTCATAAAATTGGACGACTTCACAAGATATGATATATGATGGAAAAAACTTTTACCATTCAAAACTACTAGTATGAAGCTAGTTCTAATATAATTGAATATCTTTCTTATTGGTTTTCTTTTATGCTTGTCTTTATTTTAATACATTCTATTAAATGATTCAGAGAAAACAACTTAATGTAACATACAAAAAACCTTTAGCAAAAACATGAAGGAATTGGCATAATAATTGATAATTTATAAGATATCAAAAGGGAGTGAACTTAAATTTGCAATTGTTGTATTGGGAGGTTAAAAGATATAACACTTACAAAATGGAGATGACACTGAAAAAAGTTAAGTCCTTTTTTCCACATGGATTTTCACTAATGATTTTGGATCAGACATTGACAAAATTTTTGTCATATTTCTGGGGGTCTACATACATGACATAACAATTTTTTGGTTGAAATGAATTTTTGAATGAAATCTCTATTTCTAATCAACTGCAAAAATCTAGCTTCCTGTTTGTGTATAAATACAGGTTTCACAACTATGAGCGCTGTGATATCAATTTTTATCACATTGAGTTAGATATTTGTCATAAAAGAAAGGAGCATTTTGCAAATAAATGCAAATTTGGAACATCACACCTTCAATGACGTATGAATATTTATGTAAATTTGGAATGTCACACTATATGTGACGTAGATGTTAACCAATCAACATTGAGAACCAAAAATAACGACGAATCAAAACCATTGAGTAAAATGAATAAACAACTATGGATGACACACCGTTATCCAATGAAAAATACTGAAATGGGGTTTTCTAGAAATATCGCATCGTGCAGAGTGTGATACGCAATAAAGTCTCATCACGCGAGAGCTAGATAATGTTGCACAACAGTTAGAGAAAACTTTTTTTATCTTAACAGGGTTCCGAAAACAAAACAAAATATCAATTTGTACAACCCCTGAAAATTATATCTATGACTTAAAGTTTGCTTCTTACCACAGATAAAGACTTAACAGGGATAACAAATTCAAAGCATTCTCAATTATTTTATGAGAAAACCTTGATGTTAATTTTTATGAGGGATAGAAATGAGTACATCTAAAGGTTCAGTTCCTCAGTGAGTCATTGGAGAGAATAAGCAAACAATCCAACACCATAATATAAGAATGGTGATCAAAGCTTAAATTTGGTGAGTTAACATGGTTTAGGTGCAGATAAAAATTAAGAAAAAATATTTTTAAATGTGTTTCTGTGTTAAATGCATAATGAAAACAGTTCTTTTCAGAATAATGTCACACTTGTAGCTTCAAAAGTATCTAAAACAGCCATTAAGACTCATTTTACTGGTATATACATGTACATGCATGTCATAACAAATTGTCCAGATGTGACAAGACTTTTAGTAAATGTTAACAAAAAGCTCCTTGCAATTAATTCAGACTCATTATTATAATAATGTCTGCAAATGTCTTTATTGACTGCAAGCAAGACTTGTATCTGCTGGGCTGTGAAGTTTTTATGAGCCCCTTGCGTGAGCTTTGAAAAAAAAATTGAACAGTCAAAGAAAAAAATTTAAAAATCAATGAAATTTGCTGCCAACTTGGGGACTAGATGTGTGAGTTTTACACAAATAGTGTGTGAAACTTGACAGATCTGTATATCTCTTGACAATTGACCTATTCTGATGTGCCTAGTTTATGATCTTTAATTGCTGTTTCAGACAACTTTCAAAGTATTGCTTTTGTTACACTGGGAAAACAGGGAGTGCTAGGGGTACCCATAACCTCACCTTTTGGACTACCACCAACATTAAATTTAGCACCTTTATTGGGTAACCTAGGTATTCCTCCTGCAAATAATCCTCCTAAACCCATAGGACCACCTCCTCCAACTGGTGCTGAAAAAATAATAATATAAAGTTCATTACATTAGAAGAAGCTGCAGAAAACTTTCAAATGAATATGCAAATAATTAGCTGAAAAGAAAATTTCACATAATGCAGACAAGACAAGTAAGATGATTATTAGTAAGTAAATGAGGAAGAACTAATATCAATAAATGTGAAGTCATGTAGAAGAAGAAAATGAAAATGGTAAACTTTATGAAACTAAAAAAACCTGGAAATCTAGTCTTCTTAACATACCAATTTAATAATTTTTGGCCAAAATTTTATATGAATAAACAAAAGCATTTCAATGAATAATTGTTAATAAGCATGATAAGGTACATGAATAAAGACCCAAAAATCAACTTGAAAAGCACCTTTTTCATCATGTATATATGCAAAAATAATATGGGAAACACAACATTTTCATTACTAAGCTGTAAATTAAAACAGTACTACATGTACTTTGATTTCAATTGTACACATTCATGTACATTGTATAAATGATCATATGACTGAGGTTTTTCAAGGTCAAGAAGTTTGATACATGTAAAAGGCTACTTCCTGTTTCTTGTATAATGTGTATTAAAGTACAATGGGCTTCTTGATTTGAAAAATTAATGAAATCTAATTGACATCTATTTGATGTTTGTGTATCATGTGACAGGGGGAAATTAAATCTCAAAATGTGGGCAAACATGCAAAAGTTATATGGGTAAAAGTCTCAAAGGCTTAATCTGATAATATGCCTAACCACCTATGCTTAACGATATTCCTAATTAATTGTTTACATAAATAATATTTATAACATATGAACAAATAGCTAATGCTTAAATAAAAATTCAAAAAATAAATGGTACATGTACATATGCATTAATGATTAAAACATCTTTTTTTACCAAAAAAATACCTGTTCCCATGTCAAAAATTTCAAACCCTCATTGTTAGTTAATAACAGTTTTCATGATACAAGTATATATCTGAATGATCAACACATTGATAAGTTACTGAAAACAACCTTTGTCCACTTGGCATGCATATCACAGGGGCGGATCCAGAAATTTTCGAAAGGGGGGGTTCCACATACTGGGTTCTGTGGGCCAAAGGGGGGGGTTCCGGACCAATTTTGCTGAAAATCTACACAAAAATTTAAAAATTTCGCAGGAAAGGGGGTTTCCTACCCCCAGAACTCCCCCCTCTGGATCCGCCACTGAATCAACATGATCAACAATAAGTTCATCCTGTAAATATTTCATAGAAAAATATGTATTATATTTTTTTTACAAAAAAGAAAAAAAAAATCCCAAAATTCATGACATTTTCCTGTCAAACTCCATAGCCAATTTGTTAATGTTTCATGCAATTTCTGATGAAAAATTTTTGTTTTATACCAGAACGATGAAAATCATCTACAGATCGAGATGTGTGCAATGTTTTTCGCCTCATTGCGATTGTACGAAATTCTAAGCTCATCTTTCTACTCCTGTCCTTTTTATATTCAACAGTTGGGCCTGAAATAAAGTCTTGTATATGGAAATACATGCAAAAGTCAATGACAGGAGAAGGTAGCACAAATTCAAAGTACGTGGTGTTTAAAATAGCTAGGGCAAAATGACAGAATGCCGATTTGGCTGTTATTTTTTTATTTTTAGTTCTATGAACCCTCCTACCCTATAAATTTGGCCCCGTAATTGAAAAAAATTTGCTTTCTCAATTTTTTTTCTAACTTACAAATATTTGACTTATTACATGTATTATTTAATAAGTTTCCTATTATTTCGACACAAATTACTATTTTTTCTGCTTGACCTCAATTTTTCAGGGATTCTATTTCTATTTTTTCCTTCCTCCTACCCACCAACATTTAAGAAATTAAAAAAAACAGTGGTCTTTAGAATGAAAATTACAAATACCCTCCTTTTTAAATGAAGGCTCCAACACTTATTTGTAATACATGCAACATTTAATATATAGGTACAAAATTGATAAATGCGTCCACAGATGTGTTATCATTATAATATCATATGGCCCTAAACTATAAGTTTGTCAAACAGATCTGAAAATCTCTCAAACTTAACATCCTTTAATTATATGCATGATTTCTGTGAAATGTTTATGGAATTTTGTACGTAATATTTTATGCCTGACAAGTTGTAGCAGGAACATACAGTAGTATAGCAGGTAATTTTAGCGAGTTGCAAATTTCATGATTTGTATATAAAAGGGGGATGTTAAATTTTAGCCGTCTTAATTTTTCACAATTTTAGAATCTAGAGTGCAAAATTTGTATGCGCTAAAATCAAGCAATCTTGAATTTTAGTGTTTCCTCATGATCAGACCTTAAGAATAAAGCAAAAATAAGAACCTGAGCCTTGCGAAAACTTGCCGCTATACGATAAAAGGTCATAAAAACTTAATTAAGGTTTATCTGTACACTTTGGAAAAAATTACTGATATTTAACGTCTTTTTTTCAGTCTATGTGGAGCCTAAACTACACATTAAATTGCTTAATAAGGCGTAGCTGCGTCTAGATAAATAATTTTTGCATAAACTTTTACTATTTTGTACGTGTACACTTGATTCGTTTTGCCGGGGCATTTTCATTGCATTTTTCAGTTCACCCAAATATAGCCAAATATCAACAATGCCCTGTCAATTGGCCTCCACGTGCTAGGAAATTTCATTATTGGTGCTATTAATATACGATATTGAGATGTGGAATAAGTTACATAAACAAACAGCAATTCAAAAATCACAACGGAAAACAGCAAGCAGTCTTCAACATGACCATAGGTCACTGCTTACCGTCTTGCATTGGCCCAAGACTTAAAATACAATACAAAAGTATCAAAACCAATCCCTAAATCATCAACGAAAGACTCAATTCTTGACATAAAACAGTTAACATAGAATGACAAGGACAACCAAAGGCTTTGGCAAAGTTTCCTGGCTTAGGACAGGCACATATAAAATGTGGCGGGGTTAAACTAGTTTTTTGGATCCAACCTTCCCCCTATTGATAAGCTTGCACAAAGCTACATATAAAACACACTGTAAAACTCAATCGACAAAAGTTCAATTCAACAAGAGAGAACCTAAGACAAAATACTGTACGAAAACAACAAGACACAACAAGATAAATCTACTCACAATCGGTTTGTTGGGAGGTTATTTAGGGGTAATTCATGCTTTATCTATGGTATAATATGAACGGAAAGAAAATGAATAGAGAAAACAACAAAAGTAATCTAGTAATCTGGAAGGGAAAATGATCGGCGATTTTTATATCTAGACGCTGCTACGCTTTATTTCGTGTTTCTATGTGTCATTTAAGCTGTACGTAGACTAGAAAAATAGGTAAAATATCTACCATTTTATTCGAAGTGTAACCATGAACCTTAACATATCAATATCTTTATTATATCCAATTAAATGATTAGAAATGATGTTTTCAGATTTATTTTATATGCATAGAAAGTACATGTTTAGCAGAATGATTCACAGATAACCTTACCATCATCTTGTGAGCCTTTCCACTGGTTCGGTAAATCAGAGTGGCTATTACTAGTCCTAGCTGCCACAGTGGCAAACTTCCCAGGACCTGGAAGTGGCATTCCTCCTCCTCCAGGACTTGGTTTAGGCTCTATATAAAAGGGATAAATTATTAAGAATTCAAAATCAAAAGGCAACTAGAAAATGAAGAACATGTTGGTAAACAAACAAGATAAACAGTAAGTACATGTATGAAAGTTTTTTATTGGAGGGGGAGGGGTGAATTGGATCATGTGTTGTGCATTGAAAAAAATGAATCTTTAATTCTAATGAATGTAAATTAAATTAATTCTAAGGTAGAACAATGTAGAATGAGTTTCTTTTGTTATAAAAAGTAACAATTTTTAGCACTATATTGTGGTTTTTCTAAATTGCCGCTTAATTGTGGGCTGTGTCGTGTACATTTATTCCACATCTCATTATTTTCTATGTATCAAAAAATTGAGGCTGGATTTTTTAAATACAAGTATAAAGACACAATCAGCCTTAAAACATTGGTCACATCGAAGGCAACTTTTCGTTTTTCACTTTGGAATTTTTAATTTGCAATTGATCTATATATGATGTGTCACATACACCCATTCCAAATCTCATTATCTTCAACCTTCAGAAATATAATTTTTGTGCTCAAGCTGTGTAACTAAAACATTTAACTTACTCCCAACAATCGGAGCACTCCTATCATTGGTCTCCACTTTCCTCAGCTTTGCACCTTTAAAATTATTGATTTGACCCAGCAGTGCTCCTCTATCATTTCCCCCTCCGCTAGATTTACTTGGTTTGAAGGCTTTGCCGCTACTTGATGGTGGAGGGGGCGGCCCAGGAGCGGCAGGGGGTGCTGGAGGAGGTGGGGGTGGTGGTGGCATCCTGGAATAGGACTACAATATATCTGTAATCATAAAGAACACAAATAAATTAAATCAATATATAATTAACAAAATAATATCAGCTTAACATCTTAAAATACAAATTGCAAAGTACTGGATTAAATAATCTCAATGTAACAAATACTTACATTGAACATACCTACAATCTTTTGTCATGTTTGTACATGATGTTTGAATGCTTATACATGTAAGTTGGTACATGTAAAATACAAAATGTTCATCTTTAAAAAAAAACAATTGCATGGTTATGCGTGTATATCAATGTATATACATGTACATTGTAGTTGTCATTGTTGTTCAAATTCATGGCACAAGTGGTTATAAGATGAGTTTGATTTTACTGTTTTGCAAGCTACATACACGAAAAAATCATTGTTGACAATGTATGTAACATGGTTATAATGTATGTCTGTTAAGGTTTCCCTAGCTACCTACCCTATTTTTTCTGCCAACTCTAGCTCATGTCATCAATCAATATTTTACGAAAAAGTGACATAAAGAGTTTTAATTTAAAAAACTCCTCCCATAGAGCTCTACCGAATATAAAATTATTTTTAAAATAAGATGATTTTGCACATCTACCTACCCTACATGTATATGTATATTTTGTTTTGGCCTAATCAAGCAATTCTGTTTTTACAGTTGTAAGGCTTCCAAAAATGGTTATAAGGTTAATACATTTACATTGTGCATGTTCATTTTAAGTTGAAAACGTTGTAATACTAATTAAACGTGCAGATGTGTATCTAAACCTAAACAATGAATTAAAACGTGTACATAGAAAGAGAAAAATCTGTCAACATGGTAAGTCAGAAACTGCCTGACTTTAATTTGTTAAACAGGTAGTTGGCAAGAAATAGACTTGAACTCAAATCCCATGTTATATGACCCCATCCTAATGCAGTATTCCAAATATCAAGTTGCTGTGATAAGTAGTTGCTGAGAAAAATGTTACCAAAAATTCTTCCCCGCCTGTGTTACTACCATTTTATAATTTGGATTTTTCACTCTGTGAAATCTGGCCAAAAAGATAAATTCTAAACATGCTAAAAAGGAAATAAAATTCTTACCAACAAAAAAGATTGCTGCAAGTTACATGTCAGTACAGTATGTGGCAAAAGAAATAGTTTTCACATTTAATTTAAAATAAAGATATGAACAATACTTGAACTTATCTTAATTTAATTATAACTGTACATATACATGTATGATGAAAAGAACTTTACATGTTTAACTTGTTAAAACTGAGTCACAAAGACCTTGTTAATCTTGATGCATTTTTTTAAAAAACCAGGAAGCTTTTTCATTTAGATAAAAATTAATGATTAAACAATTAGAATTAAAACATTCAATTAGAGCTGTAACAGAAACACCCTTATATACCTTATTATCAAATTAACCCATGCTCTCTATGACTAACCCTCATGCCTCTTGTTCTAAACAAATCTTATTAAATGAACAATTTGATACATTTGCTTTAAATTTGAGACATAGTTTGTGTACCTCGGATGACAAGAATGATTTCCAGACACAGGACCAGTTCAATAACCAAACGTCTTTTCTAGTCACAGAGAAAAATAAAAGATTATTGTTCCTTGTATTGAGAACCATGACCATTCAGCTTGCTGTTTATAATTTTTTTTGTACATATTGAACTAAATGGATGGGTTTTAAAAATAAATCATGAGCCTTCTTAATACTGTACGTGTAAGTAAGGAGCCCAAGATAAGCAAATCTTAAGAGGAAAAATGTACATGAATGTACATGTATATGAATACATACATCATGTACATGTACATGTACTTGTATATACAGTACACCAAGAGACATACTGTGACTGAACACCGTGATAGTGGTACACCACTCTTAGAGACATAACAAATATCTTTTTTGTTGTTAAAGATTTTTCAAAAATTCTTTTTGGAAATTGTTCTGTATAACCATTCCCTCTAAATGTAAAAAGAATTTTATTAAAATCTTTAATCACAAAAAAGATATTTGTTATGTCTCTAAGAGTGGTGTACCACTATCACGGTGTTCAGTCACGGTATGTCTCTTGGTGTACTGTATCTAAAATTTAAACAAGAAGATCCATGTTTCGTTTCAACAAGTCATTTAAGTGGATTGCTTATTATTCATCTACATAAATGTAGTATCTGGCGTGCAAGCGCTGTTTGCATCTCACTAGAGGAGGAAATTGACAAATCTTGCATCAAAAAAATTTAATGGATCACAATCCACATGATCCCTATAACAGCTACATTTCAGTAGCATTTTTGATTAATGATGAAGTAAAACATTTGAAACAGTGCTTAAAACAAAGCCTTTCTTCTCAATTTGACAATGTTCTTATACGCTCCCAAAGGGAACGATAATGGTAGAAATATCAATCTTTTAGTTGTACTACATGTATGAGCTGAATTTTCCTTCAACGTCCGGTTTATCACGTTTGTTTTCCCGAACTTTTTGGCGTCTTTTGAACGTTTTTTTCATCGAAAATTTTAGACATCATTAAATGCATAAGTGACCAACAAGAAAAGCTTGGTTTTATATTTGAACATGAATACAGAATTGTAACAAATTCATCACAATTTAATGTTTTCAAAATT
Source organism: Arcuatula senhousia (assembly GCA_963971305.1). Classification (NCBI taxonomy): domain Eukaryota; kingdom Metazoa; phylum Mollusca; class Bivalvia; order Mytilida; family Mytilidae; genus Arcuatula; species Arcuatula senhousia. The sequence continues at coordinate 19,469,772 of OZ020315.1, forward strand.
GATTTTAGCTTGTAAAATATTTATTGATACGTTTAATTTTAACTTCAGGAGCTTCACAGGTTAAACCTGCCTCATATTAAAAATAATTCATTTGTCAAATGGATCACAATTTGTTAAATGGCATTTCTGATTAATAATAAAGACTTTAAGTTAAACATTTAAATCAGATCTTAAAACAAAATCATTCCCCTCATTTTGACAACATTCTTACAAATTCTCTCCATCGTCATGATCGTTATTCTGCTGACAACATGGCAAAAACAGCAGCTTTCTGCTCGTGACCTCAGGTCTTTTGGAGCACCTCTGAAGCAAGATCAGGTTATTCATTGTATGCTGCTTTGATTAATGTTTATCATGCACCCCATTATAGGTTGCAACCTACTTCAAATTACCTTGCTTTAAGGTTTGCTTAGAAGTCTTGTTATGAATTAATTTGTTATTCAGACCAGGAAATACATGTAAAGATGGTCAGAGTTTTCATTTTAACAAGTCATTAAATCAGAACTTTATGGTAACATAGAGACATACGCATCTGATGTTAAGTGTAAACATAAACAGATAAACAAAAATACTATGGCGAAAAACAAATGTGATGTGATATTTTGAGTATTTGCTAATACCGTGTGATTAGGTGTTGAACAGATCAGGAAGACAGATTTTAAGGATCTCTGCTGTTCGTTCCTTGCATTCTTAACACAGTTGCTAATGAGAAAGCAGAATTTTGGTACTTTAAATAACCCGGAAGAGAGTCTCCAAACTTTTTGTCAACAGGAACTACATCTGTCCACCTAAAGATGGCGTATCAAATAAGGGCAAAATATTGGTCATCGCGACACTCATATCCGCGGAGAACTAGGTCAGTCAGTGTCATAAAAACGCTTTGTAGGAAATGGGGAAAAATGAATAATATTTTTTGTATAAGATACATATTACCTAAAAATATTCTTGACATATACAATTATGCATAAAATCTACCAACAAACCATGCAAACTTGAAATCTATTCATGTGAGAAAAGAAATAAATTTCACGTAATAAAACGCATCGGTGAGTTGGACTAAATAATAACGGGAGGTAATATTTGACAGATTTTCCCGCGATAATCAAATTGCAAAGTTGATCGGTTGTGGATCAATAGACCCTTTCACGGTTATTGCAGCCATATTGAATAGGGGGCAAAAATTCGGGAAAATGTCATAAAAACAGCTCTATTGCTTAGCAACACACATATATTTTCCCGATTTTGTATAATATTCTCTCCTCCTTTAAAAAAAATTGCCCCCTATCCAATATGGCTGCAATAACCGTGAAAGGGTCTATTTATTGTGCAAAGTCACTGCAAACACGTATTCTAGCCTAATCTACAACAAAATAAATTAAAAAAGCGAGGTTTTTAAATTTTTTCCTATCGATTAAATAGAAATGTATTTTTAAGAAATTATATTTTTTTTACAAAAATTGGCAAAACATTCAACATATATTTTTCACGTTTTTATTACCTAATGATTATTCCATTTTTTCTGAATCTCTCTAAATTTCACACGTTTAAATAATAAAGGAATATTTTGACATAACAAAATTTTTCAGTTGTGTTTAAACTATTGCTATTCTTTTTTAAACAAAATCATATGGCTTTTAATTGTAAAATGACATAAAGAAGTCAAAGAAATGAAAATGGATATTTTAAATTCTTTAAGTGCAAAAATCACCAACATCTGTTCAAGACGGGAAAATATACAATTTTAACATAAAAAAGCATATGGGAAAATGTTAGTAATTAATTCGCTTTTTATCATAACCATATTATGGACCACCATATTTAAATGCAAAATTACTGAATTCAGTCTTTCTCAGCCGATTCAACTTGCATTTAACCGTTCGTCATTACAATCGTAATGTCTTCTAGTACAGAGATTTCATTTGATAACATGAAAATTTACTAAAAAAACAATGGGATGAACAAAATATTGATACACAGGGAAAACAGGGAAACAATATAGACACACAACAAACGTATGCAATTATGCATTTAAGCATATAAAAACACAGTAGTATCTATGATTGAAAACAACAAGAACAAAAGAAAATAAAAATCAAAACAAACACAAAACACAAAAAAGCCAAAACAAAGAAGCAAAACGCAAAACGAGCTTGAACAAATTTTCGGATATGTGCAACTGTGCTCATTGTTTTAACTTCGTATGTATCGTTATGGAGGTCAGACAAATTCTGGTCTTTTTTTTTTCAGAGAATTGCACTTGCCAATTAATGCATTGCGTCAGCGGCTTGGTCGATGCAGGAAAAGCAAAAACAGCTAGTTAAACAAGCTTTTTTTAAAAATAGAGGCTTAGTTTTTTTTCTCAAATTAAATTCTTACTAGTACATTTCTAATTATAACACAGAACATTAAAAGTAAAGTTGAGGAAAATGGATAGTTATATGTTCCATCCTTGAAATTCATAAGCGTCAGAAATAGTTAATTGAAACAAGAGGCTCACAAGAGCCTGAATCGCTCACCTGAACTACACAGGTACATATATTGATAGATATTATTGTGCTTAACCATATGCGATTTAAATTTCTGAAATATCTTGATTAGTTTTCAAGATATTCATGATATTGGGCTTAATAAGAGTAAATTTGGCAAAAATTAGGAAAAAGAACAATAACTCCCACATCAGCAGTCAGATCTTTTCGGAAACTTCAGGACAGGTAGGTCTTATTATGCTGATCACTTATGATTCTTGCACAATTTTGATATCTGAAACCATTTTTTGAGTTATTAACAAAAAAAAATGCAATTTACCCCTATGTTCTATTTTTAGCCATGGCGGCCATGTTTTTTTACAAATAAAAAATCTGAACAATAGAGTTATATCAGCAGCATATAAGCCATTAAACAAATGTGCCATGTTAAGATGCAGTTGGTTTTACCGTGTCAAACAAGTTAATCCTTGAAATTCAGGGGAAAAGTAATGAAAAATGGTCAATTTTGATGCTTTAAGGGCCATAACTCCTAAAAGAAATGGTTCTACAGCTTTGACCTAATTACATGAAATGTAGATCTTGATGTGCTTAATCATATGCAATTTGAATTTTTGAAATATCTTGGATATAGGGCTAAAAAAGTGCAAAATTTTGAAAAAAATCCAGAAAAGGGGCAATAACTCCTACATCGGTTGTTGGATCTTCTTGAAAACTTATAGCAGGTAGATCTTGAGGTGCTGATCATTTTTATCCTTTGCTAGAATTTTGATATCTGTTACCATTTTTGAGTTATTTGCAAAAAACTGTAATTTGACCCCTATTTTATTTTTAGCCATGGCGGCCATGTTTTTTTACGAATCAAAAATCCTAACGATAGTTTTGTACACATTTGCCATTAAACAACTGTACTAAGTTTGGTTGCAATTGGACTTATGGTGTTGGACAAGTTAACGTTTGAAAAATTGTTTACAGACGACGACGACGACGACGACGACGGACGCCAAGTGATGGCATAAGCTCACATGGCTTTGGCCAGGTGAGCTAAAAAAGAGGAGAAATCCCAAAAGGCAAAATCACAGAAGTACTAAAAGAAAAGAAAAAACACATGGACGTCGGTCAGTATCAGTGACGTCATCTGAATCATTGACTGTAAGACCGACGTCTCTTTTCACGCAAAAGTTAAAATTGAGAGAGAGAAAAACGCATTGAAGTCCAATTAGAAAGGCATTTAGGAACAATGAAAAACCTGAAATAGAATTTTTAACATCTTAAGTAAGGAAAAGAAAGAAAATTGTATAAAAAGGCTAATGAATGATGATTGCATGGTGACAGTCTTTGACTTTCTATGACAAGGCTAACAAAAAAAAAACAAATAATGAAATATTGTCAGATATGATGAAGCTCTATGAAAAATTCAGCACCATTGAAAATGCACAAATTAAACAATCAAGAGCGCCATCAACTTTATAGACTCACACCAGCTCGCACCATTCTTGTTAATATCATTATCATTTTGTCATCTTTTTTAGTTTAAACATATTTATAAATCCTGGATTAGGAAACAAGCTTAATGCTTATGTAAATTCCTCTCCAGCTAGCAGTTTGCGAGTGTGGCCTTTTCAGCGGCTCCCATTGAGCCAGCTCTTATCGAATTCTACAAAGAGGTCTTTAACGTGCATGGGGTATTGCTCTTCACATACACGGGACAACCTCTTTTCGTCCCTTCCGAAGGACTAGCATCGTACCTTGAGACCATCCTCGCAAATGGTGTCAAGAGAGAGTCGGAATATTGGTTCATGAAATTTTCACCCGGACGAGGATCGAACCACGAACCTTGCTATTAGTAGCCCGACGCGTTAACCACTACACCACCGGTCATCTTTTTTTCATGTTTATAGCCTTTATAAAACATATTAAGTGTTGTTAGGGATTCAAAGCTTCCACTCCCTAACTCGCTACAGTTTTCAGGAACATTCGTAAGAGGATGAACACCACATTTATGATTGTATATTAACAGCCACAACAATACAATTGGTTCAAACAGTTTTGATCGAAAGTTTTGTCTTATCAAAAATCTAATTTTGTAAAAAAAATTATATTTTACATAAATTTACAATGGTTTTTGTACTTTAAAATACTGAACAAAGCTATAGCCGACTCGCCAACAGACCCATTTCTCTTTTAGCTTTCTTGTATCTGAGACCAAAAGACCGAGTTGCCAGTCATGTCAGTTAGCCAAGGGGGTAAGTGAGACAAGAAAACCAACTGAATGCTCTTAATGTGTATACTTTTTTAACCACTATCTAATTTTACATGTATGTTAATTCTAAAACCTAAACTTTATTTCCCTCCATCGTGGTTTTGTCCTTAGATATATATACTAGTATATTTGGATTTCATTTGGCTTTATGCATTTTGAGCATCTTTTGAATTGTGAATTTTCTTTGTTTGGGTTCTAGTGCTGCTGATGAGGAATAATTTTCCAAAATGGCCATACAGCTCATAAAAATTAATTGCAGTTGGAGTTAACATTTGTGTTGTGGTCTCATGTTCATTTATTCCATATCCTTTCATAAATTATTCAAGCTAATGTACAAAGAGGGGTAGCTCAAAGCTAGATTTAATACAATATAAATACTTATGAACACAAAAAATATGCAGATGTAAAAAGCATAACGAGGCCTAGGACAAATTATTACGATATTTATTTGTATTGGAATTGAAAAAAAATTGGTATGCACTTGAAGAATAAGTCCATTACTCGTTAAATATAAGTGAATATACAAGTAATATTGATTACTTTGATCTTTTAATGTCTCAATACCTATTCAAAATAACGCGAACGATCTCTTATAGAACAAAGAAATAAACTGACAGGGGTCCTATTGATAGCCATTTCCTATGTTAAGATATGACTGAAAATGGCACTTATGTCCGTAGCTAGAATTCTATTTTTTTGTGAAGATGATGTCTTTAAGAAACAGCAGAAAAGCGTGCAATTTTATAGTTTGGAAGCGTTCATATAAACTAATTATGAATGTAATACCGGTATATAATCGTTCGACTTTACAGCCCGTTGCGATTCACCAGTACACCGCTTCGTTGTGCGTTCACGGAAAACCACTGTATACTTTGGTGACAGCTTTCACTCATGTATTTCCTTTCTATGGTCTCCTTGATGGCAACAACAACCTTTTTTCATCTGCTTATACTACATTTTTTTTCAAAAACGGAGTTAAGGCACGGACCATTTGATTTTCTTGGGGGGGGGGGGGGCCTGGGATTTTTTTGAAAAAAAATTCCCGCCCCTGATTTTTGTAAAAAAATATAGTCTGGCCAGCACCTAGGTTGAAAAAAATAATCTGGTTTCAATCTTGCCAATTGAAAAAAAAAATCTTGCCAACAAAATTTTCTTGCTTAAGGGGGAACTTGCATGTGATCATATGCTCAGCCAATAATAAATTTAAACCTACCATTTAATTAATACTAAAAGGTGTTCAAGGTTTTAAAATGATATGAAAAAAAATTATAGTGATGTATTTTTTTTTTTTTTTATTTAAAAACGTTAAAACTATTTTTGTCTTGATTTTGTTAATTTTGTTTTATAAAGTATTTTTCAAACCTTACGGAATCTCATATTTCTGCATTTTGACAAAGGGAGATAATTTATAAGAAAATTTGCAAATTTTGACCACTTTTTTACATATTTTTGTGTTTATCTGAAAAACTAACTCAGAAGCACCCCCTTTTCTTCTTACCAGTTTAAAGCAATATAACAGCCCAATATAATATCAAAAAAATTACAAAATTCTATTGATAAGATTTTTGTAAAATCAGAATTTTCCTTTAAAATTTTGAACTTTCTTTAACATTTCAATGTAAAAAGGTCAACCTTCGGAATTAGTTATCTCGAAAACTAACTCAGAAGCATGCCTTTTTCGAATTGAAATTTTCAAAGTGTATCACTTGATGTATCGTTTTACAAATTTTAGAGAAAATCTATTGACGGGAAAATTTTGGTGTTTGGTGCAAGTACCCCCTTAATATGTGTGTGTGAAAAAAATAATCTGGCCCGCAAATCGGGCGAAAAAATTTCCCGGCTCAAGGTAAAATCCCAGGCCCCCAAGAAAATCAAATGGTCCGTGCCTAAGGAAAATAGATCATAGCATAATTTATTATTCCAACAAAAAATTGTGATGTCGAATCCACTTGTAATAACTACATACTAAAACTTCATTTTAAAATTCGGTTGAGAAGTTACCGGGGATTTAATTAATCTGAATATCTTTGTGGCGGTAAGGTGCCTTTAAATAACAAGAGGCTCCCAGGAGCCTAAATTGCTCACCTGGTCTTGATGTCAACCCTATATTTTGAAGAGCTAAATGAGCTGAACATTTAAGCAAGCAACAGTTTTTCTTATCTACTATAGTTTTTATTATATATAGGCCAAAAACACGAAAAACCGCTATTTTAGGGGCCGTAACCCCTATAAGGGTCATCTGACAACTTCGATCTTATAGAGACTTTTGTAGAGCTAAATAAACTGAACATTTAAGCAAGCAACAGCTTTTCTCTATCTGCTATAGTTTTCATTCTAAAGGCCAAAAACATGAAAAAACATCATTTTAGGGGCCGTAACCCATATAAGGGGTCATCTGACAACTTCGACTCTATGATAACTTTTGTACAGCTAAATAAGCTGAACATTTAAACAAGCAACAGCTTTTCTCTATCTGCAATAGTTTTCATTCCATAGGCCAAAAACATGAAAAAACATTATTTCAGGGGCTGTAACCCCTATTAGGGGTCATTTGACAACTTCGACCCTATGGAGACTTTTGTAGAGCTTTTGATGCTGAAGCAGTAGGGTGGCATCAGATTTCATCTATCTCTTATACTTTTTGATTTATAAGCCAAAAACAGTAATCTGACCCCCTGGTCTATTTTTAGCAACGGCGGCCATGTTTTTCGACAAATCAAAAATCCCCACGCAAATTTTGTGCAGGATACCCTAAAACACCACCAGACCAAATTTGGTTTGAATCTATTCAGTAGTTTCAGAGGAGAAGAAGTTTGAAAAAGTTTACAGACGACGACGACGACGACGACGACGGACGCCAAGTGATGGCAATAGCTCACCTGGACCGTCCAGGTGAGCTAATAAAAGGCGCCTACACACATAGGGATCTCTTCTGTGGGTCATAAACCTAAAAGTGATTAATTGCAAAACTAAGCATGAATAAAGACTTTTGAAGAGCTGGACGAGCTGAAAGTTCAAGCAGGCAACAAATTTTGACTTACTTGGCAAAAACATAAATTAATACTATTTTGCAGTTAAAAAAGGTCATACCTTGTGTAAAGGTCCATCTAACATCTTTGATCCAAATCGGACTTAGATAGCTCTCAATATCTGCCAATTTTCAGTTTCTGAGATCAAAAGATGTTTATAGAACTTAAACATTGCAAATATATGCAATAAAAATATTCAAAGTCACTCAACCAAAAAATCAATGTCAAGGTCAAAAGATGAGGATGTAACTGTGCTAAGCTACTACTGTGGCATATGCATACCAAGTTTCATCAACCTAGGACCTATAGTTCTTGAGATATGGAGGTGCTCGCAAAACTTTTCCATTGCTATTATATGTATTGAAAACTGTGAAAGTCACTCAACCGAAAAATCAAGGTAAAGGTCAAAAGATGGGGATGTAACTGTGCTAAGCTACTACTGGGGCATATGCATACCAAGTTTCATCAACCTAGGACCTATAGTTCTTGAGATATGGAGGTGCTCGCAAAACTTTACCATTGCTATTATATGTATTGAAAATTGTCGAAGTCACTCAACCAGAAAATCAAGGTCAAGGTCAAAAGATGGGGATGCAAATGTGCTAAGCTACTACTGGGGCATATGCATACCAAGTTTCATCAACCTAGGACTTATAGTTCTTGAGATATAGAGGTGCTCATAAAACTTTTCCAAAAGGTTAACGCCGCCGTCACCGCCGCCGCCGGTAAAGTAACACGTATGTCCCGCTCTGCTTCGCAGGCGAGACAAAAACGATAAAAACTGTGTTTGGCCTTTAAACATGTTAAAGTTCCATGCACTCTGTCAAGTTTAATACAGTGAAGACCTATGTAGAGCTCAATGAGCTCAAAAGTAAGCGACAGCCTTTCTCTATCTGCAATATTTGTCATTCTATTTAAAAGCATAAAAACGTATTTTTCACAAAAGGGTCATAAACCCTATTAGAGCTATCAATCTTGAAAAGTTTTAATCAGTTTGATTTAGTGATTTTATAGTACATTTTTGAAGTTGTTTACCGACAACGTAAAACTGCGAACACACATGAAATAAAGCATGAATTGCTTTTAAGGACCTACCTTTTGGTAAGCGGTGGCTTAAAGCACTGATCTTTGAATCATAGATCGAGCTCAACACGTGTAAAGGTTTCTAGGCACCTACCGTTGCTCGTGGTTTTCACCGATTTTCAAGCTTGGTTTATCGAGCTTTCCTCCCACGCAAGCCTTGCGACCATACAAGGGCCTCATATTAGCCAAACGGTCGTTAATCTTGCCGTCGGTCAAAAGCTCCTCAGAGCTTATGTTAATTGTTTGACTGTACACATCACATAACCGATGTGCACTCAACGGCGTTAAATGAATCTTACCTTTAATTTACCTTTTACCATATGATTTAAACGTATTCTAAATTAGTTTTGATAATTATTGCTCTACTCCAAATTATCGCAAGTTGGGCTATATCCGGGAGGTTAACATTAAAGGGGTGATATTATGAAAATCAAACATGAAATGATTATTGATTTATTGGAAGAAAAGAGAACACAAGGCCAACCGAGGGCTACTGGAAAGACAAGGGACGGACAATTATGCATACTGCATGGGGATTTTACCGACACCTGCATTAGGGTTCTTGAACGTGCGAAGAACGTGACATTTTTTCCAACACGATGCACGCACATATGGTTTGCGGTAAGCTTTTCCGCATTATGGCCTGATGACGGCGGCATTCTTTATGAAAGGCCGGCATCATTTAATCACCAAGTCATTTTGTGGTTAAAGTGACCTGGCCCTGTGTCCGGTAAAAATGATCAAGAGGGCACATAAAGATCACTAAAAAATCTTTACCTAGACGCTGCTTTCCCTTATTTGGCAATTGAATCTGTAGTTTAGACTACGCATAGATAGAAAAAGACGTAAAATATCAGCGATACTATTCAGTGTAAACATGAACCTTAATAACCAATCTTCTTTCCTTTTTTATCAGATATCAGAGGTGTGTATTTTAGAAGCCCCAATGGGGCGTTCGAGTGTCAAAAGTCCGAAAGGGTAACGATAAAACCATTAAACACGGACGGGTTTTTGTCTCGGGTGCTTAAATGTTACACGGTTATAAATATTTTCGTTAAACAAAAAAAGATCACGGGGGCCACCTACGAAACCAACATGGTAATTTTGGAGTAGGAGCTGCTTATTCTAATTCCGGAGCACCTGGATTCACTATTATTTCGATTAACAATATTTGACTGCACCTTTAGTACACCTTTACGTCTTTGTCGTATTTTTGTTTGTTTGTTTTTGTATTTTCGTCCTTCGTCGGATTTGAACTACATATACGTGACGGCCGGGTGTGTCATAACAAGCAGCCGCAGGAACTGTGAATGCTTACCGCTCCGGGGCACCTGAATTCATTATCGTTCAACTGGAGTTCACGTCACTGGTTTGAGTTTAGTTTGTTTTGTAATGTTGTGCGTCTTTTATCCGTCTCGTCTTTGTTAATGGTTTTGTTTTAGCCTTTTCGGACTAACGATAGTTGCATGCCCCTCTTTCGAACTCATTTGTTTCTTTCAAATTTGTCATAGTTTTGATTTCAGGACCAGTCCGATATTGTCAAGATATTCTAAAGGTTTTATTAGTTTAGACATGTACGTATATACGTATTTGATTGAGGCGCTCCATACATTTTCTTAAATGTGTATAATACATATGATGAATGATTGCATTTCGACTTTGATTCTAGATAGTTTAGACAATTGCAATGGAGGAGGGAGTTTTTAACAGTTTTAACCTGGAAAATGCAATATTTTGCTCTATGCATGTGTCAAGTCAGAATTGTCAAACAAAAACAATTAAAAGACTACAACAAAATGAATCAATCTGATTTTGCAACAACTTTCTATTATTACATGTATTAACCTTAGAAAATTTTACAAACAATTTTAAACATATTTATTTTTGTAAACACGTATACATAGTATACAATTTAATAATATTGCATCATTCAATTTTATATTTTATCAATTGATTTTTGCCAGAGATACGTCTTTAGGAACAACGCAATTGTGAGTGGCTTTTGCGGTAGGATACCGGTGACATTGTAATTTGGCAGGCCATCGGAGACCCCCATATAACTTCCGGTACGTTTTTTCACAGCTACCTCGGACCTCCTCGCACATTTCTCGACACGGTACAGTAAACGGATTGGTTGCAATGCAGAAGGGTCTGAAGATCCCGCAGATAAGAAACCAAAGATCGTCATGGCATTTCGAATCTGCTAATGCTTGATATTGTTCAAGTTCTTTTAAAATCATCGATTCGTCGCTCTGATGGAACATATTTGGTAAAGTTCCGATCGAAAAGGTCAAATTCTGGCACATAGGAAATGTGTTTTGTTGGCAGTAAGCAAATTTCGGTCGTTTGGGTTTCTTTAATCTAGGGAATGGCTTTAAACACTTTCCCTGCTTTTTCCTTCTTAATCCTTTACACTTTAACTTTCTTGGCCATTTCAGTCCCGAAGTTTTCATATCTTTTGAACTTGATTTCTTTGAATAAAAGCAAGCCTCTCTGCATGGTAATTCTATTTCGGTCACATTTCCAACTTTTGTACACTTCGGTAGAGTAAGTCCACAGGCAAACATTCTTAAGTTGTTAGAGATACCTTTGTCCATAAAAGGCCATAAGGGCTCAAGAAACCTATAAAAGAAAGAAAGAGTTATAGTAATTATTACAATTTAATATCATAACTGCAAAAAAAAAAACGTTATTTCAAGTCATCATATTATCATGTAACTCATCCGCTTATAATACCCGATCATTTTAATCTTGTGACCCAACTAAGTATTTGTACTTGTGACAGCTAGAGGCTGCTGGTGGAGAATAAAAGAAGTGCGAGCTTTCAGAGAATGGACTGTACGGATGTGATCCTCTGAGTGCAACAATCATAGTTTATGATGCCCACCTTCATCCACACTTAGGCATAAGGCACTATACCTGTAACTTCTAGAGATTTTATTTTTCAGGAGTGCTTTCTGATTACCCATGCCTTGCGACGAACCGAACCTTAGTGATTACCATCTGAAAATTGTCTTCAGGAATGGTCTGTTTTATATCTTTCTTATTTGATTGTTAGTTGGTTTCTTTGTTTACGTCCAGTGTGACACTTGGTATGATATCGAGATGGTTATATTGAAGATTTACTGACACCTCCCACTATTACAGATAGGAATAAGTTCACAGCGGAGAAACTTAGAAAAATACCAGCCAGCCGACATCATGCAAACGCTCATGTGTGCTACCAAGCTGATAAAGTTTTTAAAAATAAAAAATTAGAGCATTATATAATCACAATTCACGGACATGACGGAGAAGCAATATTTAGTCTTAAATTTTCGCAAATACCATCTAATGTTTTTTCCTAGCATGCAAATGAATGTTGGTCTTGTTCACTTTCTTTTACGTCCATATTCATAATGTAGCGTTGTGCCTATATATATCAAAAACAACAAACAAATAAATGTCTCAAGTCAGTAAATGACCGGATTCCCGACGCTCATTGCAGGTGACTGAGCAACAGCCTGAAATTTAATTTAAAAAATATAGGACCAATACTGACGCTGCAAGGCTGTGATAAGTAGTTCTGAGAATAGCATTACGAAGTAATTTTTACCGGGTCGCCTTATCCTCCGCTGCCGCCGCCCTACTTCGTCATGTTGGGCCAAAAAATATTACATAACATTGATTTACCTGTATACTCTCCGTTGGTTTTTATGTCCAAGTCCGTTCGGGAGCTTTGTGTGAGTATATCCAATGAGTCCACGACACATTGGAACCACGATCTCGTCACATTCCTCGGCAGAGCAGAAAATCAACATTAGACTCAATGCAAAAACAGCAACGCCAATCTTTACATCCATTCCGTTTCTATCTGTATGATGACAATTCTTTTCAATGAGATGACTATGTTCACCCCTTTACTGTACTTAAAATTTAAACATAAAATAAATGCGTAATATTAAACTTTAACTCTTAAGTATTGTTTGGTTATGATTGTCTGTCTCTTCAGATTTTAATACCAAACGCTCTTAAATGCATATCATTGTCTATTATAAAACTTGTTTGATATTTTTAAGGAGCTTATGAATGGCCCATTATACTTAACCACAGTAAAAGTAGTATTTTAAGTACGGTTTAATAGGTCGCCTATTTCAAACCGATGACAAATTATTTCAGCATGAGTAAAAGGCATATAAAAGCATGATGTGTTTACATCGTTGACATATAATAGTTTGCATATTCTGATATCAAAATTAGGTTTCCCCGTAATCTAGATTGCCAACCGACTGATGTGGAAAAAATCCTGATCAACGAATGTAGACTGTTCATACTACAAACCTTTTAACAGCTGCTTATCCATAACTTTTCCAGTAAGGTTAAGTTAATGTTTGTATTTTCTTTACCCTAAGAAAAGCGAATTAATCGGGGAGATGGGCATGAAAGTGGTGATAAAATGAACATGCAATGATGATGACGAAGATGGAGTGAAGAGTGGGATGAGACAAATTCCAATCTATGGAACACAACTTTGAATGCCACATGAAAAAGGAGGGATGGATAAGGTCAGTCAGTTATCCTCTTTCCGTTAAAACCTTGGTATAAGTACATTGTGCAAGACATTAAAAAAATTGAGCAATTGGTAGTATTCAGTTTCTTTCAATACAATAGAAGATTTAAAGGGATCGATATGGTCACTACCAATAGCTCAAATTTTTAAATGTCTTGAATTAACGGAAAGAGGAAAAACCATCTACAGGGAAAACCTGCAACAGGAAACATTCGAGGAACGTGACAGACAGGCTGGAGTCCCATATGGTGGAATACGTTTTCAGATATGTTGCTCATCTATTTCAGATATGTTGCTCATCTACTTCATGTTTGACGAGTCGTCTAATTTTTCACCCAACTGGCGGGGGACCTAGAGTTTATTTTTGTTTAACCTATGAAAGATTTTTTTCAATTCATTTAATGGGAACAAAACAAGACAAAGAGACGGTAAAACATATTTCGACATCTTCAAACCGACAAGAAGATATTACGCGATAATATGCATTTCTAGTCCTTATTATGATGGAAGGCTAGTATCAGGCACTGTCTAGGGATCTCCATCCGTCTGAAGCCAGAAATGAAATGACGTAATAAATATTTGATGATTTTGAATTTTCAAATAAGTCAACTGCTTGTATCAATAATTTTCATTGTTTAAATGATAATAGATTTTTACCAATGAGAAAGTAAAGATAAAGTTAACTCTCAGGAGAGAATTATCCAGGTTTACGAAATGTCTATAGATGTCAACACAATATCAACGTTATCAAAAAGAAAACTTTTATGGATATTATTATCAGATTTAATCTGGTAAGATTCTAAACAATTGTTATAACATCTTTGCTGTTCTTAGAAGGTCTGTATTTTTTTACTTCTACTTAACTATTTGTGGTTTATCACAGACATTTGAATAATTTAGGAACAAATAAGAACGGTTTGTGGATTAAAGGGTTAAAAGACATCTAAAGCTCAAATTTTTCATTAAAATTTTAAAACATCTCAAAAAGAATCAAATTTTGAAAAGTGAAACTACTAAAGATCAACAAGATACATTGTAAGTATTACACGTATTTCACTGAAAACTCCTTAAGCATGTTTAGTGTGACTTTCATTTTGTCTGTAATGGTTTTTTCTATAAAATACGATAATGTACCCCTCAGTGCTCGTATGCAACTTGCGAAAAGCAAAATTTTGAAGGTGAATAATGTTACAGCTATGCCGGTATGTAGCTACATGCAGATAAGATGTCACGTACAGGTGTACATACAGTCCGTCGAAAAAAGTATTCTGAAGCATAACTTTTTTCCAGTGGCAGTCAAACTCTCCTACCCGACTGGCTTTGTGACCCCATTACCTCCACTTCATCATCATTTCATGTCCATTGTATCATCCCATTCATGTCCATCTCGCCGAAATCACACTGCTTCGGAGTAATGCAATATCAACTTACTAACTAACTAACTGAAACATTACTTTTCAAACGCCTGATACGTTCAAATTGTTAGACAATATTGTAAATACGACCACTGTTTTCCCGAACTTTCAGCGTCTTGTTAGAGACACCTATGCGATGTGTATTATGAAAGAAAAGTAACCCCTCGTTTGCATATACAAAAACATTTAGTATTATTAACTAATTCACCAAAAATTGGTGAGACACAATAGAAAAAAATGAGATGTGGAATAAGTGTACGCGACACAACCCACAATTAAACGGCAATTTAGAAAAACCACATAAAGACATGAAAGATGTAATATAAGTACAAGGTGGTTGAGTATTGTAAACGATCTCGTGTACAAAAATACCATCATTAAAATATATAAGAGCATACACCTCAAGCACGAGGATACGTTTTACAGCATCCACACGGCACAAGAGACAAACTCTGCAAAAAATAGAAAATAATAAGATATGGAATAAGTGTACGCGACACAACCCACAATTGAACGGCAATTTAGAAAAACCACATAAAGATGTAATATAAGTACAAGGTGGTTGAGTATTGAAAGCTATCTCGTGTACAAAAATACCATCATTAAAATATATAAGACATACAAGTAAGCTTGAGAAGCTGACTCAAGCCTCCCATCAGCATTCGATGTTGAAGTTTTTTATTAAGAGTTGCTCCCCATTTCCCACGTAATGGAAGCAGTCGTGATTTTGTCAGCTGTAAATTCATAAATGGGCTTGTTCCGCGTTCAAGTTATACTGAAAAATTAAAATTTTGAATTTGAAATATCGTAATTCTATATTTTTTTACCTCGTAGTTAATAGTTAAAAATATTCAAATTCTCTGCGTATTCTTCGTTTTTCTTACGATATTTCAAATTCAAAATTGTCGTTTAAAGTAGCGTATTAGTGAGAAACCTTAAAGTTTACCCTTCAAGCATATTAGTACACAATTTCAACCTACCCTGAAATTTCCTTTACATTTAGTAAGGTACAATTTTTATTTACGATGGGTTAATTTTGAAAATGCTTTTCAATATTCTTTTATTAAAATAAAATCATTTTGGCTACAGAATTAGGTATAAAGTAAAAGTCTTTGAAATACTTTTTTTGCCTTTAGATGGGTCAGAAAACGGCCTTACGTTTGCAACCCATCCTTTAGCAAAATTAGTGATAAAGTATAGATAAGGAGTCATGCATGTGTTGCATAAATAAAACCATTCATTGATATTCTACAAATGTACACCCATAAAGAGCGAGAAAAATAGCATCCTGCCTTTTTTATTTCAAAGCATCGGTCTGTCTAGTTTCAGCATCCAAATTTCACCATAGTCCACCCCCTTAAAATTCAAATTTTTACTCCCTAAAACCTTCTTTTTTAAAATTATAAGCGGCGGTTATGAAGTATTGGGAATTCCCTCCGTCCATCCGACCGTCACTATTTTTATCCACTACGCCTCCTTGACGTCTTCTTGTTTTAGGAGAATCTCTTTATCTAACGTACATACATGTACATATAGATTTACACCTCCTATCTTAATGGGGAGCGGGCCAGGGTTATTTATTTGAAAGGTACGCTTACAGTTTTTCGATGTTTTTTTTTATAGAAATCTTTAAAACACAATTTCAGTGACTACCTTTCAACATTATGATAGAATGAAACTCATACAACCAATCTGTTGCACAAGTCTTATTTCATATGCCACCAAATGTAATACTAGTATAACCTTTATACTTATATCAAAGTTTTGTACTCAGAAGAAGTGAATTAATCGTTATATGTGCAGGTAAACATATTTCGTATTCGTATAAAATGGTTTTAAAAAGGAAAGCATCACAGCTTTCAAAATGATAGCATTTGATTGGTTTTTTTAATATATTTTACCGTTTGCAATTGTTGGTACAATGTAAATGGTTTGCTTTTGGCGAATGTCCTGTGCTTAATAAGAAATGCAATCACAGAAAACATGATTAAGAAATATATTTGAACGCATTTATTAAAACTTTCGTATCTTGAAATATAAATTAAATTTATGATCAATAACTTTGTTTACAGTTGTAACCGTTTGGTTTATTAAATGAAATAGAATAGCCTAAATAGTTACAAAACATTCACATATTATTTCATTTTTCAACTAAGACGGCACCATGCGTCCAGCGTCCTGTTGCGTCAAAAATGCATGAAGGAAGCAGAGAGGATCCAATGAGGCATTCGAATATCAAAAGTCCGAAAGAGTATAGACAAAACAAATAGACACAAACAAGAACAGCACAAAAAAAACACAACACAAAAACTGAAAAGCAATCAACAACGCAAACTAAAGTCGTACTGAGAGTGAGAGTGAAATCAAGTGATTCGGAATGGTAGGCAGTCACTGCTTGATTCAACGCACCCGTCGTGTTGCAAAAGGACAATTCAGCGTGTCGAATATGACAAAACTTCATGAAAAACCAACATTTTTGTTTATCAAAGCTAATCTTTGTATTCGTCAAATTTATGTTATCTGTTCTTTGTCAAGAAGGGGGTCTTTCATTAACACTTTTGGGAATTGAATCATATGTGGTTTATTTTCAATCTGGAGCCAATTGCAAAACAGCGAGCAGCGACTGCTGGTCACATTGAAGGCTGCTGGATGCTTTCCGTTGCGGATGTTTTAAATTATCGTTGATATTGTAGGTAATGTCTCATGCTTTCATTCCACATTTCATAATTGTCTATTTGTACTCATCTGAGAAATAGTAATCCCGTTTCTGCCATATATAACCGACACAATAGGGATCACTTTTTGCACTATCCGTCGCGTCTTACGCCGTGCTGCGTCCAGCATCCTATGGGAAAAACAGAGACCGAGGATCATATGGGGCATTTGAATGTCAAAGTTCGAAAGTGTAAAGACAAAAAACACAAGCAGATACGACACGAAGAAACAGATCAGAAAAACATATAAGGGAACTGTAAAGCCATCATTAACGCGAGCTTAAGTCGTGCTCCGGAAGGGTAAGCAGTACCTGTTTGTGCAAACACAATTGTTGCTTTGCTTAGGGTCAATTTAGATTTTCAATTCCGGTAAGGCACACAAAATAACATTTTTACTCAATTGACAGACATTAATCCCGCATTTGTCTGCATGCATCGAAGTTTTCCGACCAACTGCATGTGACATTTGGCATATAGCTTTCTTTGGGGGTCTAAGTTTGTGATATCGGGTAAGTGCCAATTCCGCAGAGCGAAAGGTGTGTATTCTAGGTATCTAAATAGAATTGTCTTCACCTGCGGGTGTTGTCAGGTCAATAAAAAGGAAAGCCTTACCTCTAAAGCGTGTGGAGAGTCCCATCGTTCATGCACGTAAAAAGATATCATGACTGGTGGTGTTTTGTGGCGTAGCAACCTATAACCTATACCGGCATAAGGGCGATGAACATGAAGAGGGTGATAAAATTATCATGAAACGTTGTCAATGAGAAATATGGTGAGGGTGGGTTAGAAAAACAGGATCAGTTAATTGTGATGAGGAGAGTTGATAAGGGTCGGATTTTTGGCAACTGTGGTGCATTCCTTTGTGGTCCTCAAAGGGATCATTATGGGCATGAAGCATGGCACTCTCCGCATTTGTTGACCCATCCTGTATGGTCAGCGGTCAGGCTCTCCGTATTATGACTTGGAAAATCCCGCGTACGCAAATGCTTTTTTATTCAGCCATCTGGTCGAACACTGACTGGCCCATCAGAATGTTAAGACCCTTGGACGCCTTTAACATGTTCAACGACAAGTTAATTGAGTTCTGATGAGGACTTAATAGACACCCGGTACCACCAGCATTGCTAGGGTACTTTTTTTTCCTATTTTTCATAAAACTTAATCATGGATTTGTCTATATGTTCATATTGTATATTTGTTTATATGTATAACCCTTCTTGAAAAGTTTCGGTTTATTGTATAGTAAGGGGTCATCGTTTCCTCGTCAAGATTTCAAGATTTTATTATTCACTCAGACGACATATAGCCGTAACAAGAGGTACATAAGTAATACAGTATATATACATGACGAACAGAGCAGACATTTAAATCATGATAATAGAGTGAGAACAACATGATACGGTTCAGCAATTTAGATCTAAAGGTACTTCTTCTGATAAAATTAGACTACCACGTGCTAATATTTCCATGATGTATAAAGTGAAAGTAGTAAGAAATTACTTCTATGACACATTCTATCCATTTGGAGTTACAAAGTTCTCTTTTGTGCATACATAATAACAATGAATATAATTTCCCTGACAGCTTTTTATTATTCATAAGTAAATTGCTCATTCTTATCTTTACATCAATAGCAAGAGGGACTCTTCCTGATTCCCCATACACCATAAAATTTGGAGTATTTGAGCGTAATGATAATGTACGTTTAAGAAATTTCAAGTGTAGCTGTTCTAAGATTTGAATATTTTCAAAACCCCAGACCTCGCAAGAGTATAAAAGTATGGGCTCTATGAGCGAATCGAACAATTTAAATTGTAAGTCAACTGGTATACAAATATTTCTAATTTTTCCATAAAGAGAATATAGTGCCTTTTGTGCTTGATTTTTTAACTTTTTCTTTGCTAAGGAAAAATGTCCATTAAAATTAAAAAACAAACCCAGATACGAGAAAGAGTCGACGATCTCAATATGTTTGCCAAATAATATAAAATCAGGCTGTTGTCTTATTCTCCTTTTATGAAAGACTACAGCTTTTGTCTTCTCAACATTAACTGAAAGTTTCCACATAGTGCAGTATTGTTCAAATACCAATAAAGAATTTTGCAAGTCAGACACACTTTCAGCCAAAATGATAGTGTCATCTGCATATAAAAGAACAAAAATCAAGATAAATACCCTTAAATGTACTTCAAAATTAGCTTTTATGTCTTGTAAGCCTTTAATATCGTTTTGAACAAAAAATTCTTCCAGGTCTGATAAAAAAATTGAAAACAAGAAGGGGATAAATTTTCCCCTTGAAGAACACCATTATCACATGAGAAAAATCCTGAAATATTATTTTGTAGTTTTACACAAGATTTGATATTATCATATATATTATAAATGACCTTTAAGAGTTTCCCCGTAACATTATTTTTGACCAGCTTTTGCCAAAGACCCACCCTCCAGACTGTGTCGAACGCTTTTCTAAAATCGATAAAGGTACAATATAGCTTTTTGCCCATAGAAAGATAAAGCTCAATCAACACATGAAGACAAAAAATGTTATCAATGGTTGAATACCCCTTCCTGAACCATGCTTGAGCGTCTGGAATGGTATTCATATAATCTGCAAATTTTGTTAGTCTGTTATTCAAAATAGCTGTGAAAAGTTTACCCAATGACGATACCAATGTTATTCCTCTATATGAGTCCGGACTTGCAGGGTCACCCTTGTTTTTATAGATAAGTATGATAATGCCAAGTATCCATACTTCAGGAATTATACCAGTATCTAAAATTTTATTAAAAAGCTTTAAATATAAAGGCGTAAGAATGTGTATCGATGCCTTGATATGCTCATTGACAATATTATCATAGCCTGAAGCTTTACCATTTTTCAGATCTCTACTAGCAGAAATGACTTCTTCCTCCGTTATTTCATCATTTAAAAAATCGTCACTAAGTTCAAAACTAATATCAGGAAGAATAAAGTCAGCATTATCTACATTATCATAGGTGTTTAATGCTTTGAAATATTCATATAAATTATTTATATTTAAATCTATCTCTGAATCATTCTTAGTACAACTAAATCTATTTAAAATTTTCCATAAGTCACGCGAGTCTGATTCAGATGTGTTTCTGATTTCGTTTTCTAATTTAAATTGGTAATGGAGGAAAGATTTGTTCATCTCTGCTTTATATTGTTTAGAGGCAATTTTTAATTCCCTCCTGTTAATATCTGACTTATTTAATTTGTAAAATTGTTTCGCTCTTTTTAATGCGGCAATTTTTAGTGAACCAAGGTTGGTTTACTTTAACATTTTTACTACTCTCATATATTTTTCTAGTTCCAAATGCGGATTCAGCTGAATCAATAAAGATATCATTTAATTTTAATATAAAATCATTTAAATCGCCTGCATTGTCTATTGTATCTAAATCATTGTATAATTCATTAACTGACAATTTGTGATCAACATTGTCAAAAATTAGTTGTTGTTTGTCAGCAATCCAACGAATAGGTTTCATTGTGAATTTCGTTGAATGGCTTTTATTATGCAAATCATTTTCGATACGTATCAATGCATGCAGTCTACAATGAATATCAGACAGGAGGGGATCAAAATCTAAGACTTCGAATTCAAAAATGAGGGGGAACAGATCTGATGTAGCTAAAAAATAATCTTCAATGCTAGATTATTTGCTGGTTGTTTTCAAAACGTGTTTATCTGTACCAACTCTTCCATTTACAATATATAAATTATTATTTTTACACATTTCAATCAATTTATTGCCATAGTCATTTACCCTTCTAGAGTCCATACTATTCCTGTAGTTTATTAAAGTCATACAATTCATTTATTAATTCAATATTTGATTCATAATTTAAAATATCAAGTAAATCATCATCTGGTACATCATAATCAGGTAAATTACTACATTTGGCATTAAAATCGCCCAGTAAAGCACATTACATATTATGTTTTTTTAAAGATAACATTTCATTTTCAATATCTATAAAGGCATCAGGAGAAGTATACCTAGATCCCTCGGGAGGGACATAGACACAGCCAAGAATCAAGGATTCAAAATACATTGTTTGCACATTTAATTTTACAAATTCTGATTCAGTGTTTATTAACTTAATATTTGGCTTCAGAAAATCTTTATAAATAAGTAATATTCCTCCAGATTTTCTTTTAAATTTTTTTCTATTTTTTGCAAAATAAGAGTAGCATGGAGGTAAGCTCAAAATATCTAAATCATCAATTTTAGATTCCAAACAAATGAAAATATCATATTTTGTAATAAGTTAAAAAAAACTCTGGTAATATAAGTTTGTTTTTAACACCACAGACATTAATACAAGTAATATTTAGGAATGAACAAAGATTGTTTTCATGTTTATTGTTTGCATCAGAAGTTTGACCTCTTGTTGGCCTGTCCTAGATTCGGGCTGCTGCACCCTGAGCAGGGTTGGTATAGCGAGAATGGCCTTGTAGGGGTTCCATTGGTGGAGCACTTGGAGTTACGTGTTGGTTATAGTAAACTGTTTGACCTTCATGTTGGTTGTTTATGGTTAAACCACTTTGTCCATTATTGGCTATTGGCAGAGGAAACTTTTGCCGCATCGAGGAAGGAAAAATGCGCCTTCCATCTACGACCAGTTTATCACTCGTGAACTTGACATTGCGACGGAGTCTTTGTTCTCTTTTGAATATGGGAAACAGTTCGTTTCTGCGGTCGGCGACTTCTTTTGGGAGCTGTTCATAAATGCCACATCCAATATTTTTCAGACCCTCTCTTTTATCAATCGCCTTTTGCAGTATGTAATTCCTGTCTACGTTTCTCAAACTTTGCTACTATACTTCTAGGTTTGTTATCTGGTCGTGGTCTGAGTCGATGAAAAACATGAAAAGATATTGGATCAGTTACTTCAAGTTTGTCAGATATAAATTGTTTTACAATTCTCTCCGTTTCCTGGGGAGATTCATATTCATCAACCTCGGGTAGATTAGAGAAAATCAGGTTGTCTCTCATTGACCTAGTTTGCATATCTAAAATTGTTTCTTTTAAATCTATATTTTCATTGTATAACTGTTTATTTTGTAATTCAATTTTGCTGACTTCGTTTTCAATTCTGTCTGATCTCTGCTCACCATTTGTAATTCTGTCGGTAGCGGACTTTAATTGACTTTTGATCTCAATAACTTCGGATTCAATAGCAACAATTTTATGTTCAAGTCTTTCAAGTCTATCGTGTATTGCAGGTAATATATCGAGTTTTTCAAGTCTAGTGAAAATATCTGATAATATATTATTCATAGGGAAAGCCTGGGCTGGTGTTAGAGCAGGGGCCAGGTTTGGTGATTGGCCTTGGTCAACTGACAGCATCGGATTCACGGACACTGGACAGAAAGGGTATGGTGTATTGGACGGAGTGTTGAAGTGGACAGTAGAAATGAGAGGAGTTTGGTGTTCATATAATACACGATCAGGAACAGGAACAGGAGTGTTCATAGTTTTAATATTTCTATTGGCAGTGTTTATGTCGGAGGCAGCCATTTTTGTTTTGATTTCTGGAGGGGTTGAGTTATCGCTTCGTTTACGTTTCGTGAAGAGTTTCTTGTCTTTTTCACCATCCATGCATTTCACTTGAATAACTTGCTAATATACAATGTCTTTTCACATTATTAGAGTCCAGAAAACACATAATCATTCCAATATTCAGAATTTTAGAGAGCAACAGTTCACAAGCCACCCACCCTGTCCGCCATGTTTTTTTTTCTATGACATGAGTCAATATTAATATATTGGAGAAAACTACATTGTACAAATATTTGATTATAATAATATGATAATAAAGAAAACCGAATTGACAAAATTATTTTTAAAATGCCAGAAAAGTTAAAAATATATAGTTGTCTCTTAACCGTTTAAATAATTTTTAATTTCAATTTTAAGTTGGTTGGAAATAGGCGTTGAAGAGTAATTGGGAATAACCGAAGGCTATAAACTGAAACCGATTGTAGGGCACTGAATTACTACCACTATAATGATATGATATGATTGATTTAAGAATGATGAGATTTTTTCTAACAGTTATTTGATACTCGAACCGGGAGTCAAAATCTTCCGACTTTTAGAACCCGTTTCCCGATTTTGTGTAATATCCCGCTTTCTAATCTATATATTTTTTATTAGTAACACATTATTTTGTCGACTTGCATTACTGAGTCAACTTGCAGTGAATATTTTACAAATTTTGTTAACAAAATTTGGACACGCGAAACAGCACTGTGTTTCCTGTTTTTACTTTTTTGTTAACAAAACTAAAATACAAGATAACTCTATCACAATGATGCATTAATGATTGTTTACACATAAATAGTTTGGTTGAAAGAACGCGATATAGTGTTATCAGTTTTCCGTAACAATATTTTTTTTTCTTTTCTGATTCTTAATTAAAGCAATTCTGAACTTTAAGAAGGTATTATTTTTCATAACGTTTAAAAGATTCCAGTTTTCAATAAAATTACGAAGGTACCAGTTTTCAATAACATTACGAAGGTACCAGTTTTCCATATAACATTACAAAAATACCAGTTTTCATAACGTTACGAAGATACCATTTTCCATAACGTTACAGAGATGAATTAGTTTTCCATAACATTAACAACTTACCAGTTTTCCATAACGTTACGAAGATGTCAGTTTTCCATAACATTATCAAGTATACCTGTTTTTATAACATAAGGAAGATATTGTTGTCTGTATCATAATGAAGATTCAGTAATTCTAAAGCATCAATAAAATATAAAATAGAAGATAATAGCGCCACACAACAAACATTATATACAAACGTTTATTTTGAATAAAACCACAATGGATAAAGAGAAGATCTTTATGGAGTATCGTTGTAACTTTTAATAATTAAACTTTACATATTAAGAAGTATCTGTGCAGTACCAATCTGTTTGCTAAAGCTTATGGAATATAACAATTTATTCGTTTTATTTTCCGAGCTTCTCATCTTATCATATTCCTACGGTGATACATTAGGGCCGTTCTTTTTTGTTTATTTTTTATTAGAATTTATCTTGAGCGTTCAACTTATTATGTCCTGATGTAATGTAATACCCCGGCGTCGGTGTAAGCGTCGGTGTTTGCGTCGTCGTCCGCTCCCACATACAGAAGAATGGGTAAGATCCATACACGCTTTCTGACAAGTGCCACATCAATGATATTGGTATGGATGGTGCAACTAGTGATATGCTAAGCACAAAGCATGTTTCGGATGCTGGCTGCGATCTATATTTTTCGCATGGATGACCACTTACAGAAGAATAGTTAAAGTCCATTCCTGCTTACTGACAAGTGCGACATCAATGATATTGGTATTGATGGTGCACCTAGTGATGCTAAGCACAATGCATGCTTCGGATGCTGGCTGTGATCTATAGCTTTCGCATGGATGGCCACTTACTGAAGAAAGGTTAAGATCCATACACGCTTGTTGACAAGTGCCCCATCAATGAAATGATATTGGTATGGTAGGTGCATCTAGTGATGCTAAGCACAATGCATGCTTCGGATGGTGGCTATGACCTATATTTTCCGAATGAATGACCCCTTACAGAAGAATGGTTAAAGTACGCTCTTGTTTACTGACTAGTGTCGCAACTATGATATTGGTATGTTGTGCACCTAGTGATGCTTAGCACAGTGCATGCTTCGGATGCTGGCTGTGACTTAAATTTTCCACATGGATGACCACATACATAAGAATGGTGAAACTCCATTCCTCGACATCAATAATATTGGTATGGTTGGTGCATCTAGTGATTCCAAGCACAATGCATGCTTCGGATGACGGCTGTGACCTATATTATCCGCATGGATGACCACTCACAGAAGAATGTTTAAACTCCATCCCTGCTTACTGACAAGTGCCACATCAACCATATTGGTATGTTAGGTGCATCTAGTGATGCTAAGCACAATGCAGGCTTCAGATGCTGTCTCTGACCTATATTTTCCGCATACATGACCACATAAAATGAATGTTTAAGTCCATTCCCACTTACTGACAAGTGCTACATCAATCATATTGGTATGGTAAGTGCACTTAGTGATGCTTAGCACAATGCATGCTTCAGATGCTGGTTGTGACCTTTATTTTCCGCATGGATGACCACTTACAGAAGAATGGTTAAACTCCATTCCTGCTTATTAACAAGTATCACATCATTTAAAGTGGTATGGTAGGTGCCACCTAGAGATGATTAGCAAGACATATGCTTCAGATGCTGGCTGTGACCTCTTTTTGCATTGATTGAGCGCTTAAATTTGAAAGTTAGAGTCAATTCTTGCTTAGTGACAATAATGCATAACGAGGTGAGCTTCGAAATTGATAGATTGCGTATATTTGTTTTTTGTTGTTGTTTTTCATCGTGTTGTTCTCTTTCGCATCATCTGGCTCTTGCCCTTTCGGACTTCTGACGTTTCTTTTCCCCAATGGTCGCTCTGTTCCTTTCTTCAAAATAGGTTTAGAAATGACCATATTAAATTTGAAAAACTTTATGGTACACTGTAAATACCGTTACCCCATGTAACTTGTATTTATATTTCATATTCTTGGTATTATGACTTAAAAGTAAATTTTACTAGTTTCGCGTCTTTCATCTATATTAGGTGAACATTATTTTTATCATCTTTATCCATTTTCTTGTATTTGAAACATGTATCAGACAAAAGACATCTTTCTTGGAACTAGTAAAACTATTACACTGAAAAGATCTCGTTCATTTGAAGATATATGAATTTATTTCTTTCAGGTGCAATTGTTGTTACATCTTTCAATATTTAAAAACGATGTAACAATTTTTCACAAGTTAGACATTTTAGCAGCACAAAAAGAGCAAATTTCAAGATATTTGTTTGCATACACTTGTGTCCGCTGATTTGTCTAGGTTAGATTAAAGAGAAGAAGAGAAAATTAATTATTTTCATGTATATACATGTAATGCTTGTCTGATTCAAGCTCACAGTTTCATAATACGCCATCCACATATTTTTTTCGTATTATTATTAACGCTTTTGATAAAACGTATTCCAATGCCTATCAACTTGACGAACGTGACAAACGAGTAATTGCGTGTACTTCACGTCCAAACCATCACACACGCATACCGCGACACAGATGTTTTGATTGTATTGTCTGTAACACAAACGCGGTGAAAAGATTTACGGAGAAAAGAATCTAAATTGAATCACATACATAAATCGGATATCATAACTTGTAAAACGTAACGAATTTTAGCATGCAGCTTATACTACGACGTATGAAAAGGTTTCATACATTTTGTTTTATCGGGAGTCGTACACCACTTTGATAACGTTTTGTCAAGTGGTCCAACTTTTAACTTAGTAGGAGCCACTACGTGTGACTATCCATCATCAACATTTTCAGCATTTTACATGCATGACCAGCAGTTTCACTACTTTGAAAATAAGGGAAAAAACAGTTCCTCAGTTCATACGACTTTACCTTTTAAAGTGGTTACCCTAAAACACTATTCTTTTATTTCCTCTTTTACATGCTAAATTGCATGGCTACCCCATCCAACCACCTAGACCGCCAATCCCATTCGCCATGCTGGCAATGCACCCCGAATCATAATCAAGGTACTGGGTGCTTCTTGGTAAACAGGCTTACCGCTACTGCTGGCCTACTTGCCATGCGGATTCCACGCACGAGAAAGGAATAAGACGTTAAATGACAAAAAAAAGTTTATACGCGAAGTTTTGAAAAGCACTTAACCATAGGCCTACAAATGTATAAACGTGACATATTGTATCTCGGGCTTTAATCGACCTCACAACATTGCTAAAAACAGCCGTTGCACATACATGTACATGTATACCACTCAATTTTTGCTCTTTAGCTTACTGAGCATTGTACAACACTGAGCAGATGCATGTTGTGCTTATTTACTAAAAGCTAATAAGCTGATATGTATACAGTTTTAAAATTATGTATGTTGCATAGTTGTTAAATGTTCAAAACAGTTTAGTGCGTGTAAATTATTATGTCTTTTTAATTATTTTTAAAAAGGTGAGAACTAATTGAAATGTATATTTCTTTCTTTAAAGGGTGTTGAATATATTATATGAAGAGAGGTGTCCGTTCGTGTGTCCATTAGGTTGCTGATCCCTTACTCAAATCTAATTAATGGGGATATTCAAGACTTTGTTGCACAATCTTTGTTGCAGCCTCGTATTCAAAAATCTTTTCGAATTAGTATTGTAGTAAGCAAGATTATCTTCTTCTGAGCCTTGTATTGCTGTTTTTAGTTTAGCGATAAAACGTAAAAAATAAATACATATAAAATCTTTTTGACCCGCTCTGTCCCCCCCCACCCCACCCCACCCCGCAAAAAAAACAAACCCTCATTATGGTGAACTTCAATGCGTGTTTCGTTTTTTAGCCCACCTGACCCAACATGGCTGCCATTGTTAGAAATAGAACAGGTGGGTCAGACCATAGTTTTTGCCTGATTGCTCAAAAAGTATAAGAAATAGAAAAAATCCGAGGCATCCTTCCTTCTCCAGCATCAAAAGCTCTTCAAAACTCCCCGTAGTGTCAAAGTTGTGGGGCAACTCCTTGTAAGAGTTTTTTTCCCTTAATCGTCAAATTTGACTATTCTCACATTTATTTGGACTTTATCTTGAAAACTGAAAATTGTGAAGCTCATTGAGAGCTACAAATTGATTTTTGGGTCAAAATTGTCAGCTGGCCCCTTAAAGGGGTATGGTCCTTTAAAGGTGAAACGATATTGTTTAGTTTTGTGTTTGACCTATAGCATGATGTCTGTTACAAATAGAGAAAAATGTTGCCTGCCCCAGTTTGAAAGTCCTCCTTAATATCTCACTGGATTTTCTTTAAACGTATTCACAATTTTTATAACAAAATATAATTTTGCATCTTTTTAAAAAGATTTTTTCAAGTTTCCAATAGTGAAACTTGGACCTAGCCATCCATTAGACAAAAAGGGGGTACCCTTACTGTAAATAACTACAACTTCCTATACCTCTGACTGAATTTTCATGACTGAACGTTAACATAATTTATCTCGTGTTTTCAATAGCAAATTAAGGGCTTGAATTGGGCATAAGAAGGAAAGGAGTATCCATCTATTAGACGCAACTTCTGGTAGCTCATGACGCAATCGTAGCGATAGTGCGAATAAAACTTATTATATACTTCTTTTTACGAAAAAAGCTTGTGACGGGGGCTTCCGCGGAGAAAACATATTTTGACGACAAGACAGGCAACCGGGGCTTCCATGAAAAAAAATATATTTCCACGACTCTTATACAAAAAAGAATCATCTGATTAAGGGGTTGGGTGGTTTATTTTTATCATTTGTTTTTATTAAAATCAAGTTCATGCTAAAAATAATAAGGTTTATTTAGTCAAAGCAACCTTATTCTATTTGAATACATAAAAAACTAGTCAAAGTAGCCACGCTTCATATCTCCGCGCTACTCTGGTGTTTGATAGTATAAGGGCAAATAATTGAAAGAAATAAACTATGACTATAATGAGCATTTCTAGTACTATCAAATGTATATGCATTAATATGAGACTTTTCCCTGGTAGTGGGAGCGATAGTAATGTAAAGAATTATGCATGACGAAGGAATAATGTGCTCTTAGGCAGCCCAACTCCAAAAATTCCGAAAACTTTGGCAGAATCTACATAGTGCAACTGCTGAGCTAAGTTTCAGTTCCGTATTCCAAATAACCTGGTGACGAAGGAATGTGCCCTTAGGCTACCTATGCAGCTCAGCCCCTAGGGGCCATATCAAAATTCCGAAACCTTCAGCAGAATCTACATCCATAGTGCAACTACTGAGCCAAGTTTCAGTTCGGTATTCCATATAACCTGGGTGGAGTTGCGTGACGAAGGAATAATGCGCCCTTAGGCTACCTAAGCAGCCCATCCCCTAGGGGCCATATCAAAATTCCGAAACCTTCGGCAGAATCTACATTCATAGTGCAACTACTGAGCCAAGTTTCAGTTCGGTATTGCAAATAACCTGGGAGGAGTTGCGTGACTAAGGAATAATGTGCCCTTAGGCTACCCATGCAGCCCAGCCCCTAGGGGCCATATCAAAATTCCGAAACCTTCGGCACAGTCCCCACCCACGATGCAATCAATGACCCAAGTTTCATCTTTCTACTCTTAGTGGTTACAGAGATTATCCTGGACATTAACGCCATACGTACGGACGTACATATACATCGAATAGCAAAATATTATCCCCGCGCTTTCGCTAGCGCGAGGATAAATATTTTATGCAATTAAAATGTTGTCAGTATAGCGAAAACTAAATAAAAGTCTCACACCAGTCTTACATGTATGTTAAGTGTAATTTTTACATATATGTAAATGCTTTAACATCTTCTTTTATATAACAATTGAAAAGGGTATTTTTTCCCGTAATGATTATTAAGAAAAATATCAGTTTCTTTGGTATCGACTTTTTTTTAACATTTCTAATTAAAAGGTATAGACATTTTCGAAAAAGGGAGAAACCTTTTCGAAATGATACGTCATTTTAAAAAATACTTTACTTGAAATATACAATAAAAAAATAAAAAAATACAAATTAACCGTTCATACCCGCGTTTTGGTATTTGTAATTTTGAAACCACTGGGCGATAACCGCTGCTGGTGGACCAGAGGTCCCCGAGGGTAATCACAAGCCTGGTAGTCAGACTTGTCTGACACGATTTACCATAAAATTTCTTATATTTTTGTCGCTGAAATTTCCGTTTATTAAATTCAAAATTGTTTAAAACACCAGGTTTCTTTCCTTGTAATGCACATGGTCGATATCCTCGGTGCTGGATTTGGCTTCCTTGTTCGAACGTTTTGGTTTTGAGTACTTTTCGTTTTCAAGAGTTTTGGAATTTGACCTTCCAATGTTTTGATTTAAATGCTACTGATGAGAGGTTACTCCTTGAAATATCGATATATAGCATATCCAAATTAATCGTTCATACCCGCGTTTTGGTATTTGTTATTTTGTATTTTTCTATCATGGTTTTAGTTTATACACACAACTATGCCATTGGAAGTTTATACTTTGTAATTGTATCTGTTTAAGTTAAAGTGCAAAATAAAAATATCTTGAACAATCTATTTATTCACTATTTTGTATATTTAAAATTTGCAGGCAAATATTGCTTAACTAATGCTAAAGTGGCCTATACAATATTTTATAAGTGAACAGAACTTTTACCAAATCAAATCTAGTAAATACTATCGAAAAGGGGGGTATTATACGACGAAGGTCATAGATTTGTTTTTCTTCTAACTTAAAGACTGATTAGAACTGCGCGACAAATTTGATAGTTTAAGTCCTTGAAGAATGCATCAAATCACAATCTGATGCTCATCTCCTAACCTTTGATCTTTTCAAACTTGACACAACATGACAATAATTAAGATGCCGCTTCAATTCAAGACAAGCAATGCTTTGATATTTTTCGTATATTCCACAAACCAAAAACTTTAAGGCTAGAATGAAGAAAGTACAAATCGTTTTGTTTTTGCTTGATCCATTGTTCCTCGATTTATCTAATCGTCCGTAAATCGCTAACCAGCTTGTGTAAATGGTCAGTAGAATGCGAAGTAAATTTCAATCCCTTTATTCTTCTAATTCTTTTACATAAATAATAATAGCTTGATACTTCCGTTTGTTTTATCAACAAATTTCTCACAAATGGATTCCCGCGTGCATTTGTAAATTTATCTTTTCCTTTATACACATAAAATTGACAAAGAAGATATTGTACCGTTATTTTCAATAGATCACAATGCAAAATCTAAGGTACTACCACTTTAAATATTAAATAGATAGATCGTTTTAATGAAGTTTATATTTGTAATAAAAGTTATCTCACTGGTATATTTCAATATTTTGAA
Source organism: Arcuatula senhousia (assembly GCA_963971305.1). Lineage (NCBI taxonomy): Eukaryota > Metazoa > Mollusca > Bivalvia > Mytilida > Mytilidae > Arcuatula > Arcuatula senhousia. Next base: position 19,501,292 of record OZ020315.1, read on the forward strand.
ATATTTTTTGTCAATATAATTTGAGGGTGCAAGAGTGGCTGACCATTTAACCTGAAAGGGGGGACTAAGTTTTTGTTCTGGCGAGAAAAAAAGATATTTTAGATGTTGATATGGATTTTTGGCCGGATTTCACGGAGTGAAAAATCAGGGTTATAAAATGGTGAATATCGGGCGGGCGGCGGGCGGGCGGCGGGCGGGCGGGGAAAAAATTTCGTAACAGTTTTCTCTGCAACTACTAATCACAGCCACTTGATATTTGGTATACAGCATCAGGGTGGGCTCCCATAACATGGGATGTGAGTTTAGGTCTGTCGCTCACCTACTTCCTTTTTAACGAAATCCCGCCATTTTTGACTTTGACAGATTTTTTCAATGTTAGCATTATTTCATACGGAAAGAAATCCTTATGGACGGACCCATATTACTTGAAGGGGGGGTGGTTTTTTTTTGGTCAGATTTTTTTTATTTTAAAATATTTAATTTTCGAAGGCGTTGCGACAGAATATTTTTTTTTCATTATTATCATTATTTTATATGGCAGAAATCCTTCTTTAGAATATTTTTGTTCTTAAATACCCTCTGCTGCCAAAATATATTTTTCATCAAAAATAATTTTCAAAATATTTTTTAGGAAAAAACCAAGACCCCCCCTTCAAGTTAAATGGTCGGTCCCTTATTCAGAATATTTTGTTATCTCTTAACCTCTGCTGCCAAAATAAGATTCAAAATATTTTATACGAAAAAGTCCACAAGATAATGTTCAAGACATGAGGGGACATTTTATCTTTGATCTGGGTTTCGATTATTGTGAACGTATGATTATTCTAAGCCCTCACGGCGACATGTCTGATGCATTTGTCCGTTCGTCGTCTTTAAGCACACATGGAAGCTGTCGTCCACCATCTATTAAATGCTAGAAAGATTTTTGATTTAACATGATTGTTAAGTATCATGGATAAACTTTGTCTTAACCGATTATTTGACATGCAAGGCTCCTATTTCCTATTTGGCCTATACACAAAATAACGGCACACTTCTCAAAATATATACAAGGATATTTGGCAGATTAGTCTAGAATGACAAATATGTGCTCTTAGTGCATGATGTTCAGACGTGTTTGACTTATAATTATGTTTGGGATGCAATGGCGCATCAATGCTGCATGGGTACACACCTCCATTTAACAATGCTTAGAATGGCCAAAAGACTTTTTTTTCCGGGTGCTTCTTTTTTTAAGTAAGGGACATACTAATGATTAGAAATGTTATTGAGCATTCGTTTTTAACTTTAGATTTTGAAAGATGCAGTTTCAAATAAAGGTTTTGTTCAAGAAAAACCTACATTTCGGAAAGTGAAAATTTCGTAATTGTTACAGCTCTATAAGTTTTTTGTCCTACCCAGGCTGTAGGTTTGGTTGATCTGAGTAATAATTTGGATACCAGTTCGGCATATGTAGATTAAATTGCTTAGTGATTTTCATATTCATGTGGTGTGTGTCATTATCAATCTTTTTGATAGAGCGCCTTTGATGAGTCTTGAAAAGATGAAACGGGCGCCAAGCGTGCATGTACATTGTAGCAACATTCATTACATGAAACTTAATTTTCCAACATCCTTGATAAAGTGAGCGCTGTTAGTGGAGTTTTTTCCCCTGGTTAAGCTCGCTCTCACATCAATACTTTAGTGTTGAAGAACACGTCAACAGCTACGAAATTGTCCATGAAAATTTCGAAATGTTTGCGGACCCTTATCTTTCATTCTACCCAAGGCGTAGTTAGATCTTAGTCATAATTTGAATACCAGTTCGGCAAATGTTGGTATTAACGCTCCATGCTATTCATATGTACAGACTGTGGACAAAAGTATTCGCACGATAATGGCGGACCCAACGTTAATCGTTGAATCGGTAAATATTATCCCGGTATTTTGATGCTGTTTTAGGTTTTCAGTTGACACCGTTAAAATAACATGATGTCAAGGTTAAATATTACGTCATTTAAATAGTTTCGTCTGCTAACTTTGTTTGTAAACATGCAAAATAGTGATTTTACAAGATGGGTCGTAAATCTTCAGAGTTGAGTACGGGCTGTAAAGAAAACATTGTAACTTTAGTCCGAAAGGGAATAAGTTATGGAAAGATCGGCAGCATGTTAAATATACCCAAGTCAACCGTGTTTAGTATTTGGAAAAAGTTTAGACAGGAAGGGAAAGTAGAAAACAACCATCGAAGTGGTCGGAGGAAATCTATAGATGAAAGAACTAAAAGGAAGCTCGTGCGGCAGGTGCGTGTTGATCGTAAGTTGGTCTTATCTGATGTGACAGTAAATTTTAATGAAAATAACAATGTAAATTTATCAAAGAAAACAGTCTGGCGTTGTTTGAGAGAAAATGGTTATAAAAGATGTGTTTGCAAGAAAAAAATACGCGTCCGAACTGAGAACAGAGTCAAGCGGGTGAGATGGTGCATGGAGAAAAGAAGATGGTCCGTAAATGTTGAATGGAAAAGGGTTATTTTTTCAGACGAAAGCCAAATTGTGATTGGGACTGATTGCAGAGTTTATATTTGGCGGAAAAGTGACGAGGCTTGGCTACCGGAATGCATCTCTCCTGGTGTAAATAAGAAACTGAGTGTTATGATTTGGGGTTGCATAACGTTTAATGGCGTCGGCACACTTTGCAGGGTGAATGGAAACATTAATTCGGAAAAATACATCGATGTTCTAGAAAATAATTTATGGCCAGTTGTTGCAAGACATTTTCCTGATGGAGACTATTTGTTTATGGACGATAATGCCCCTGTTCACCGATCTCGAGCTACGAAATCGTACAAAGATGACAACCAGATTCCATCGTTAGATTGGCCAGCGCAATCTCCGGACTTAAACCCTATTGAAAACCTGTGGCTAACAATCAAAAGAAAACTTCAACCACACACCCATGCAATAAATACTGTAAATGAGCTTTATGACAAAATTTTTGATATTTGGACGGAATTCAGCGTGGAATCAATACAAATGTTGTACAGATCTATTCCGGACAGGGTAAAGAGAGTTCAGAGGGCTAGAGGTTACATCACAAAATATTAAGGTAGGACATTTTTATTCATAAAATCTTTGGAAATTGTTTTTAACAATAGTTTTGCCATCACTTGGGCCCGTTCATGTGTATTTGTTGTCATATTTCAGTCATAAAAATGACATTTTTGTGACGTCCACCGGTGTCGACTAAAAAACGTCCGCCATTATCGTGCGAATACTTTTGTCCACAGTCTGTATGTTGTGTTTGTTATTTTCAATATTTTGAGAAGTGTCACTGTGCTTCGATGGATCTTGAATAGACGAAACGCGCGTCAGACGTAGCAAAATGTATTGCATGGAACTGTAGTTTTGCTTCAAAATATTTTTATGAAAGAAACCAAATTAATTCTCCTCTCATTTCAAGTTTAATGTTCGATCTGTAAAATGATGTATTAGTCTTCAAAAATCCGTCGAAAAGACATCAGAATATAATCAGGTTTACAATTTATGGCATATACAAAAATGTACATGTGAAAGTAGTGCAAGTAGAACTAAAACACCTTCGTTTAGCAGAAGATCGCCAATAATTATATGTCAATTTTATGTCAATTATATGTCAATTGCAACTTAATGTGTCTTGCAGACGCCATGTGGCGTTCTAGTCTTATTTGATTTTAACATTTTCAGATTCACACCCTCAACTTAAATTTAAACAATGCTCTTCTCACTAATTTGGAGCATCACACCCCCTCCCCGCAAGTAAATGCATAAATAATATCTCAAGTTGTAAGTCAGCAAACATTTGATTTTTATAGGGGCTAGGGTGGAAAAGGTCGCGCCACAGCCAAAAAGGCCCAATTTTTTTTCTACTTATTTTTATACTTCGTATCACAGTCAAAGCTTGTGGGAATTACATCGATTTCCTTGGCAGAGCGTCACGTTTGACACAGATATTGCTGACATGCACAGGGTAATGCTGCTTCACGGTTGCTGTCTTCACTTAAGAAATTTTACGGTAGGTATCCACATACTCTTAGACAAATATGGGATTTCTATCTTTAATGAGTGCAGATGTTGGTTTGTCGTAGAAATTTGTTTTTTCTTCCTTTACCAGATTTAATACACTGAATTGTAAATTAACAACACGACGGTTGTGCAATAGCAGGCAGGAACCGCTAACTATTCCGGAGCACCTGTTGTTACAACTTGAGTTCGCGTTGTTGATTTCTGTTCGGTTGAATTTGTGTGTTGTGTTTCTTCGTGCTGTTTTTGTTCGTGTTTACCGGTTTCGTCGATGCCCTTTCGGACTTTTGACACTCAAATGCCACATTGGTGCCTCTTTGCTTCTTTCAGATTTCATCAACTTTTTATGACACTTAACTAAAACGAGCAAATTATACCTGAACTCTATATATCTGACAATTTTAAGACCAATATTCATGTCTAACCGTGATTTCGCAAACTTTGGTATTAATTGCAGAATCCTAAATTTTTCACAAATGTTCTGTATCGACAGATTTTATCAAAATTAATAGGCCTGAATTGTTAAAAGTTAAAAGTTTAAAGTTGTAGTTTTTGTCAGTATATTCATATCATAACTAGAACGGCAGTCTTTCGTCGGGAAGACATATGTCGCCTGCGTCTAAAAATATTCAATAAAAAGGAAGTATTAAAACGAATTAAGGGTACAAAATTTCTGTATACCATATAGCACTCTTTCCATTTACTTATGGTCAACGGTATGAATTAGATTCAGATGTGTTATTCATGTATTCTATCGATTTTATTTTTGCTGTGTGTTAATTTGTGCTTTGTTATTGATTATCTATAGGGGGAAGGTTGGCGCCAAAAATCCAATTTAACCCCGCCACATTTTTAATGTGCCTGTCCTAAGCCAGGAATATTATCAAAGCCTATGTTTGTCGAATTTAAGTTAATTGTTTTTAGTCAAGAAGAGGGTCTTTCATTGCACTTAAGGATTGCGCTTGAATCATATATAGTTAATTTTCAATCCAGGGACCAATTGAAAAACAGCGAGCAGCGACCGCTGGTCACATTGAAGGCTGCTGGCTGTTTTCCATTGTGGATGTTTGAAATTTACTTTTATAGTGTAGGTTGTGCCACGAACACATATTCCTCATCTGTTTTTCTTCTATATAATGGTTTATAATCCCGCATGCAACGGACTAATCCTGAAGAGTTAATAACAGGGTGTCTATATTGAAAAAGTTATTCTGTTCAAGACTGCAGAAGTGAAAAAGATACCATGTTTAAGACAAACTGATTCAAAAACCATGACCCTTTCCTGCGGCACACTCATATCATCTAAATAATAGCAAGTAGCCTCCCCCTCCCGGAGTGACTTGTAGTAGCCCGTAAAACAGCCACGATATTTGTGTTACGCCGCAATACAATTTTATGTCCGACCAGTGTGACCAATTTCATGTAACTGATATATACATGAAAATATGTCAAACATTGTGATTAAGAATTTTTAAGAGATTAAGAGATTTGTAGCTCACCGCTTTTTATTATTGTAATCAATTGACCAAAAAATTAATGCTATAAATCAAATATGTAGTCAAATGATCACCCAAGCAGCAGTGATAACTCAAAGTTGATTTTTTTCTCCATTTTTGATTTTTCGTGGCTCTACTCAATTGAAATAAAATGACAGGGTAAAAAAGTCAGGATGTTAATAACAGGACAAATCCTTGACAGGAGGAATTGAAAGATAGCAAGAACGAAATTCCTGGATCCACCAAGTGGCAAAAATATTCCAAGTCCGCTCACTTAACCGTGAGGATGTAGATAAACGACAAGCCTGAAAACACATACCACTATATATATGATATGAATATAAGACTCATACCTTAAGTTGCACACTAAATATTGAAAGCCCACGAATAGTAACAGCAAAGAGATCTGGAACGAATATTTTTTTTCTCCATTTTTTTACCCTTGAAAAAATATAAGTCAGCTTTTTAAGCAGGAAGTAGGTATACGACAGATCAAGAAATGCATCTCACCATATGAAACCCCTATACTGAAGCTATAAACCAAATATTTAAAAAGTCCAATGATAGTAAAAGTTCAGTTTGTTATGATTTTTTTTAAATTTTTACCCTTGGAAAATTCTAAGCACTTTAAACATGGAGTAGTTAAGTAACAGACCTGAAGATGCACCCACCATAATATGAGACCCCCACCTGAAGCTACATATCAAATATAAATCTCACAAATAGAAGTAACTGAGAAAGATCCGAAAAAAAATCCATGTTTGAACAAAGTCAGCCCGTTTAACAGGAAGTAGGTAAGGGACAACCCTGGAAACGCACCCAACCACAGGTAATCCTTAGCTTAAGCTGCAAACAAACATTTAAAGCCTAGGATTATAATAGAAGCTAAGAAATTTGTTACAAATAAAGTGTGACGGACGGACGCACAGACAGACGGAGGCCCGGCATTTCTCTATCCCCGTTACGCGTTGCGGCGCGGGACAAAAATAAATCACGCTTGTTTCATGGACCATTTGTTCGACTCTCTCTTGACTCCATTTGAAGTCAGAAATGATGTAAGGGTTATAGTCCCGTGTAAAGTGATGGATGCGAGTTAAAGTTAAAGAATCTTATCTTTTTCCCCAAATCCAGGATATATAAATATCAAGTTTAAAGGAACTATAAGTTGGTCATTTCTAAACGAATTTCGAAGGAAACAGAATGGGACATTCGAATGAAAACAGCATGAAACGACAGAGAGAAAGAGAATAACAAGATGAAACAGGCAACACAAAAACAAATTAAATACATATTACTAAAGATCAATCAATATAGTAAAATCAAGTCTTAGTCAGGTGATTTTGAAGGGTAAGCAGATCCTGGTTGTCGCAACACACCTGTTGCATTGAAAAAGGCCAATTTGGCCTGTCAAATCCGGTTAAGTAGTTTTACTTTTTTCCAAAGAAAAATACAATAGGAGAAAAATGCAAAAAATGGCGGATTCAGAAGGGGCTCATGAGGTTGGAACATATACCTCTTTCCTTAGAACATTTTGTAATTTTCGCTCAGATTTTGAGCAAAACTGACCTGGAAACAATAAGGGAAAACTCCTTTTCAAATATTTCTAGATTCTATCCCTTGAAATGGTAGACAACACCTTAATCCTAATTTGTTGTCTATCGATATGGTATTTTCCATTGAGAATATAAAAAATACCGTTAGTATATATGTTTATTGTGTCACATCTCATGATTTTCAATGTAACAGTTATATTTTTCATTAAAGTTTTAGTATCACCGAATCTTCTTTGTTATTAACTAATGGTCTCTTCTTCTGTTATGAAAAATTGGTACATGTGTTTTCGTTATGTTATGAAAAACTGAGATATCCATAATGTTATAAAAAACTGATAAATCCATAATGTTATGGAAAACCGATATCTTCGTGTTACATTATTGAAACTGGTGTTTTCATAATGTTATGGAAAACTGGAATCTTCAAAACGTTATTGAAAATGTTATAATTTTTTTAAATAAGATTCGGAAATATTAATTTACATCACTTTTTTTTTCAACCAAACGATGCGTGTCCCAGCAGGCAAAATTGGTCGTTTTTACGTTGAAAAGACGTCTTTTTGAGACGTCAGGAAGACGTCTTTTTCTGGTTGAATTTGATATAAGGAAAGACGTCTTTTTGAGACGTCTTTTCAACGTCTTTTTTAGACGTCTTTTCAACGTCTTTTTTGTGACGTCTTTTCAACGTCTTTTTTGTGACGTCTTTTCAACGTACCTATTAAGACGTCTTTTCCACGTCTTTTTTAGACGTCTATTCAACCTCTTTTTTATTCTGTACAATGCCCTTTTTCATGTGTGTTTTGTTTGGTTTTTTAAATGTTTTTACAATCTTTTTAATAAGTTTGTATTACATCGAGCAGTAAAATTGGTTTTGGATTTTTTTTAGTGGTGAATTATCGTATATGATTACTTGTACATGATTCAACATTTTAAACTGTAATTTTAAAATTGAAAAAAAGGAAAATAAAACAATAACAATTATACATTTTTATATGAGAAAATTCTACACACAGATAGGAATTCAAAATGCAGTCAGTAGTCCAAGTTTTGTTTTGTAACACTAATTCACAAGTAGTCAAATATAAAATCCAATTAATGGTCTTGTAATTTTGATCCCATTTCAGTTGACAATTCACATTCCATCAATGTTGTTGGTTTGTTATGTTCTTCAATTTTCCTGATCCTGCAATAAAAACCAAGTCAGGGATTGGACAATTTAGCAAAATAATTTCTTTTGATATGGATAAGCACAGTTGATGCTGAAGCTCAAAAAAGAACTCTTTACATGTAATAGTACTCAGTATTAACTATTATAACAATGGCAAAAGATTATCCTTTATTTTGACAACTTATAGTCGATCTTTTCAAACATACAATTATTCATTTTTATCACACATTTATTATCTATAGTCAAAAATTATTTTTATGAAAATGCAAAACTCTACCTTTTTCATGTTTTCAATTCCAATTAACAAGCTAATGGCACCCACAATTCACATTAAATGCACAGATGTAATATATCTATCTGAAAAAAAAACATGCACAAGCTGTATAAAAACATTTGATAAATGTATGAAAGTTGTGCCTTCTTATCTACAACATTATAAATACTTGTAAAATTAGTGTGCAATCAAACTGCCTTGAGATAACTGATAAAGATAAAATGTTCTAAGAATAGACATTTTTATCTTAATTAGTTTGGTTGTGTGGCGTGATGCAGGAATGGAATCGTGTGTCTCTATTTTGTCTCATTTAAAACAATGTAGTGTTACAAATACAATCAATATAATTTTATCAATGTATTCTGAGATTGTGCTGTAGCTTTACCACTGTGAGCTATACAAACACATGATGCGTACATATATTCATTTTCTTTACGTTTTGCAAAGATGTGTTGTCAACTGATACATAAAATTTCCTACTTTCTACTTCATTTTATACTATCAATAATCTAAAAATCAAACATAAATTCAATTTGCTCACTTATTACAATGTATTATGACATATATTTTTTAAAAAATAATAGTTTCTTACCGACAATTGTTTATGAATTATAATCCTTGTCAGTAGTCGATATCATCACACATTCAAATTTTCAAACTCTGGTAGAAATTTGTTGTGCGCATGCCTATCTTTCGAAAAACGCGTTAGAATGACGATACTCATGATATATAAGATAATTCTTTTATTTACACATGATACATGTTAATCAAAATTAAAAGTAACACAAACTACTATTGTTTTGTTGTTGTTAATAGGTAATAGATTTTCAATAAGGTTTAATATCAAGAATATCAGGAGGAATAATCCCCCCTTTTCACGTTGTGCTTATTAGTTGCACAATTATGAATTCATGTGTATAAATATACTTATCTAGTATAGGTATTTTCATTACATATTATATCGTCGATTTTCACTTTAACAGTGTTTAAGAAAAACGACGAATTGAGTTAATTGTAATCATGCAATATGTTCCGATTTTGGTCTAAAAACAGACGTAATAAAGACGTCTAAAACGTGAAGTTGAATTTTAGCTACAGATAAGACGTTACATTTATGTTGTAGTTGCGACGAAACCAGAAAAAGACGTCATAAAGACGTCTTTTTACGACGTCTTTTTCACGTCTGTGTAAAGACGTCCTTTTTAGGTCGATATTTGGTTGATTGACGTCGCGACCAAAATTCAACCAAAAAAAGACGTCAGGGTGACGTCTTTTGCCTGCTGGGGTGTTATCAATTATTGATGCGTCTTTATGATGGATTATCATTAATTTTAATTTTGTTAACAAAAAAGTTAAAACTAGAATAACAATGCTGTTTCCAGTGTCCAGATTTTGTTAACAAAATTTGTAAAATATTCACTGCAAGTTGACTCAGTAATGCAAGTCGACATAATAATGTGTTTAGTGCATGATATTGGGAATCGAGAATGATTTTGTTTCTCAATCTTGAACTTTATATTAATGTCACTTGATGACATCCCTTTAAAACTGTTATCTAGTTGCGATATAATGATCATATAATGATGTTACAATTGTTGCATTTGGCGAATCGATAACCAGAGGTGAAAAGGAAACAGGGTAATTTTGATAAAGGTTGACCATAGATATGAGTTGCTTTTCTTGTACGTCCGAACCCTTGTCCATCTCATACTGCAATCACACGAATTTGCAAATATGCTTACATAATTTGTACTTTGTATCGTAGGGATTCATCCAAGAGCACGGCCGTCATTCGGTATCGTGAGTTTTTGACTCGTGAAGGAATCGACAACGGCGGCAAAGTATAGAAAGCTGCTCGTGGAGGGAGGAGGCGACGGTTCGTGGTGGAGGAATTCGGATATTTCAAATAGAAGGTCAGTCTTTTATTCTAATTTTCTTATATTTATATACAAAATATTCAAAAAAACAAATATGTCTCACAAAATTAATGAACATTATGAACAAAAGCCAACAAAAAATAAAAATAAAAATGCATTACTTTCTTCAAACTCATTCAAGGCGAATATTTCGTCATCATTTTTTCTGTAAAAAAACATGTTATTCTACGAATTGCGGGTTGCCTTTTGCATAAAACGTTACAAATTTGGTATGTGCGTGTGCAGCATCTTTTGTTTTTACATATTCCACACTATTATAATGTTTTAAAGAAAAAATGTATTAATAAGCTAAGAAAAATATGCTCGGTACCGAAAAATCGACTCGTGATGAATGGTGTACCGTATTTTTTTGCTTGTGAATTATGCTCGTGATGGAGGAATTTATCAATTATCAAAACACTAGAATCAATCATAACCTAAATGATATTGCATATAATACTTCTATATTTTTTAACAAATTCGCTTGGGTATTTATTGTAATATTTTTAAAACTGTAGATCATGAAAATAAGAAAGAGCAATAATTATGACAACAGAAAGAGACATTGGGCAATAAAGAGAAGAAAGGTACAAACAACAACACCAGGAGAAAATGGGACGACGACCACAACACCAGTCGAAGACGAGACAGTAACACCAATTGAAGATGTCTGTTTATCTAATATAAGGAAAAATAATAACATCAAATCAAAGCAGTCATATCATTTTAAGGTTTTTAACATTGGACCAAACTACTTTATAATTGAGATTATTATAATGAGACTACCGTTTAATTGTATTGGACCCATATGCCAATCCAAAAAAAAGTCAAAGAACTATTACCTTCTGGACATAGCACACCTAACATAAACAATATCATGCACATTGTATAAATTCCCGGCTTAGGACAGGCACCTATAAAATGCGGCGCTATTAAATTTGTCTTTTATAGACCCATATTTTTCTCCAATTGGTCAATTCTTACAAATCAAAATAACGTTCATCGATATGTTTACCTTAAAATGGTGCAATTTTTAACTGATTTTTCAGTATGTGTACAACAAAGGCTGCATATAGAATTCAAAAATAAACCGTAACAGGACCTAGTTATAATTCTGTATTTATGTTTTCTATTGTAAATGTATGCTGTTATCCCTAATTGGGACATGTTTGCATTAATAAAGGTTATGATATTTTCTTACCAATTTGTCATAATGTTTTCATGGTTAATTCTATTATTTTTAAGTTAAATGGATATTTTGTCCTTATTCCGTATTGTATCTAAATTATTAGAGATTGACCACTTATGATCTGTAGATTACCGGAGTAACCGTATCTATATATTTTTTAAATTTGGATTTGTTCCAGACCGTATAGGTATTCAGACCGTACGCGTACGGTCCGGACCGTACGAATATACCTATTCGGTCCGACCGTACGCGTACGGTCCGACCGTGCAAGTATACCCGTAAGGTCTAAAACGAGCTGGACCATACAAGTATTCAGACCATATAGGTATTGCTCTAAATTTGCATTTATCCATATATTAATAGGAAATTATATTTTATTTTCAACTTAAAAAGTATTACTAAGTCCCAGATTCTTATGAAAAAAAAATAGGGAAACTAAAAGAAAAAAAACGAAAAGAGGAAAGCAAACTTAAAATAATAAGACAAACAAAAGTCGGAATTTGTAAATAGCTAGAATATAGAAAGGCGGTAGGTGAGGGAATTGGGTAATATGATGTTTAAAATTCATTTGGTAGAATTTGTTAGTTTTTATTCTCTGCTTTGTTGTTGGATTATATAGGGTCCACAAAAATGTCAGACTTCGTGATGATGATTAAAAAATCATTCTAAAATTATATTCAGTAAAGATTGAGGATGACGACATATACATATAACTTATATCTGTAGAAAGTAAAATCGGCTGCACATAATATAAAAAATAAGAGCTCTATGGAACTTTTTTTGATAAAAAGTAGGTAAATATGTGGGGAAACTGACGGACGAATTGCTTAAACATAAATGATAAAATTAGTGCATGTTTACAGGATCAATACTATCTTATTGAATATTGATCTAGAAAATGCAACCGTACAGGTATTTTGAAAATATTCTCGTACGGTCCGGACCGTACGCGTACGGTCTGAATACGCATACGGTCTGGAACAGATTTACTTTTTGTGCCTACTTAATGGCCGATTCATTGTTTGATCTAACTATTTTGAGGCCATTTTTTACTGGTTACGCTTGCTACTTCACGAGCGATAAATCGTCGCCGCATTCTTCACGAGCAATAACAGCATCTTTTTTGGAAAAAAATGAAATTTTATTACATTTTAATAACTTTTCGTTTCATATTAGCTGTCAAGATGTGGCAAAAATTGTTTTGGATATAATGACATGCTTAAAACGTCATTTTTGTGCAATTTAATACATATTTGTATAAAAAATGCCCTTTTTATAACCCACAAAAATATAGGGTGCAGTAACGCCTTTCATTAATTCTCGAAATTGGTAAAGCTTTTTCGTGTACTTTTTTCCCATTCTACAGAGTAAAAAAATCATTTTGTGAGACAGTTTTATTTTCTTTATTTTTCTTCAGATAACTTTGATATTGAGTGAAATAAATCAACTTTCAGAAAAAAATATAGTTTATGCTCCACCACGAACCGTCGCCTCCTCCCTCCACGAGCAGCTTTCTATACTTTGCCGCCGTTGTCGATTCCTTCACGAGTCAAAAACTCACGATACCGAATGACGGCCGTGAAGAGGTTGATCACAAACCACGTCGTCAGACTTGTTTTACAAGACTTTACCGATGATTGCTAACGTTAAAGAATCTTAAAGTTTAGGTTTTTCTTTTATAATGACCAGATCGATATCATTGTTGAAAACATGATTTTCATCACTAGGACTATTATATTTGATTTTTGAACTTATATGTAGTTTAATTTTTGTGCACATTTGTGCACACAGATATTACAGTCGAACTTTATAACTTTATAATATGGAGTAGGCATTGCCTAAATGCGAGCATAGATAAAAGGGACTACGTTTTGTTAATATAATGATGATCATAATCAATGCAATCAAATGGTGCATTTTACATCATTTTTGTTGGGTTTTCCTCTCTTATCTGCTAGTTTTGTTCTAATCTTTTTCGGAATGTCGACATTCAGGGCTATTGCTATCATTTAATTTCCAATATTTCCATTTCCTTTTTTTGGGGCGAGATGGTATGGGGCGATTAAGCTTCGAGACACGTTAGTTTCGTACGTGCATATAACCAAGACGAAACGAGCAGCTTATGTGTATTTATTATTTTAAGAATATTATTTTCTTGTAAAAAGCGCAATTTATTATTTTTTTAAGCATTATTTCTTTTCTTTTAAATTATTTAAACATTCACTCCGGCCCTGTAAAAATAATAACCCTTTCCGGACCATAAAAAATCTAACTCAGCATTAGCAAATTTCTCGCGGAAACAAATACCGTAGAGCTCTCCGCTCGAGCGGGCACTTCGTGCCCGCTTGCGAGCTATGCTCGCTATTAAGTACTAGTATATATGATTAGATCGAGTATTTCAAAATATAATTGAAAAATAGCGTTTGTTTATCTTAATCACATTTTATACCCACAAACATTAATTATATATTCTGTAATGCTAAATTACACCAATTAGAAGGCACCGATCCAGAATTTTTTATTAAAAGGGGCGCGTGTTAAAAATGTATGCTCTCTATTTTTTTTAGATATAGTGTACTTGAACATGTTGTACATGAGATTTCTTCTCGTGTGTACACTTTGTTTTTACCAACTATCTACATTTATTTTAAATTCTAAAACCTAAGGTTTAACTCCCTCCATCTTAGTTTTGCCCTTAGCTGTATATATTTGGATTTCATTTGGTTTTATGCATTTGGAACATCTTTTTTGAATTGTGAATTTCCTTTGTTTTGATTCTAGTTCTGCTGATGAGGAATAATTTTCCGAAATGGCCATACAGCTCTTAAAAATAATTGAAGTTGAAGTTAATGGCCCTGTCACACTATAACGTTTTAGCCAACGTGTGCCGACGTTTTAGAATATATTTTCAACACGCTGGTGTGCGTTGCGTAAGTTTTGTACACGTTATGAACACGCTACAAACACGTTCACGAACGTCAGCGTGCGTTGGTGAACGCCGAGTGCGTCGCAAATTTTTTAACATGCTTAAAATTTCCGACGTTCGCCAACGTTTTAGAAATAAATTATTCGAACGCTAGGCATAAGTTAGAAGGACGTTATACACACGCTGATGCACGCTATGTGGTCGTTGTGCGCACGTTGAAATGCGTTTGACGAACGCTAAGGTAAATGGAAACGAACGTGTCTAGCGATAATGCAACGCACGTCTAGCGTCAGTCTAACGACCAAGAAACCTATTCAACGTGTCAAAACGTGTACAGAGCGCACAGAGCGTCATTGTAACGAACGAGTAGCGTATCAGCCCAAGAATGTTATAAGTTAGATTGAATTACAAGGGGGAAAGTCAATTTCAAAAGCTTCAAATACTAATTCAAACCTGAAAAAAATCTTTTTACAAAAAAAAACAATGAACAAAGCCAAAAAGATCTTGAATATAACAAAGACAACTTAGATGGTCTGGAATTGAAAGTAATTCTTGCAAATTGTAATACACCTGTCGTGTTTTCGGTGGACATGTCTTTGGTAGAAAAATACTCAAATACAACGAGTAACGACAGTCTAACTTTAATACTCATTTGAAATAATGTGTATTTTTAATATTCAATAAGCACGCGCGTTTTTCTCTATTAAGGACATCATTAGTCAAGTGCTATAAAAAGGATGCTAGGCAAACTCTACATACCGGTATTTCTTACATGTATTATACTAATTTGAGATTTTGAGAGTTTGTTAACAAGCGCATGCATTACTCTCTGTATATTTTTGACATATCAAAATATTAAATCTACACTATATTTTATTCTTTTAGAGTGCAGACATCATCACTAGAGGTTAAAACACGGCTTTAGAATAATTATACATTCATGTTACCGGAACGTTGAAAACCAATATTTTTATAACGAAATAAAATTCACATGATGTATCTATAATTATTAATAAATCCATCAATACATTTAAGCCAGATAATAGATCTATTTGGGCTACTGGAAATAATACTAATGAAAAGAACAGAAATCTTATGTCTTCCCACCGAGAGAAAAAATTATAAGTTAGACTAACGCTATGAATGCGTTCTGCAGTCGTCACACATGCGCTAGGCAAACGTCAAGTACGCCGGACAAACGCTATAGATAAGTTTTGAATAAGTTTGTCGTGCGTTGCAGGTAGTTAGTCTGACGCTTTGTGGTCGTTCACCGAGATATTTTTGAAACTTTTTACAGCGACTGCCAACGTGTTCCAACGTTTTAGAAAATTTTTCGAACGTTCGGCACACGTTGGCTAAAACGTTATAGTGTGACAGGGCCATTATGGTGTTGTGTTCTAATGTTCATTTAGTCTATATCCTTTCATAAATTATTAGTTTCAATAACACTATAACTCAATATATAGTGAGCATCTTTTATCACACATGGCGCAAAAACTTTTCAATTAATTTTTGTTCACCAGCCGACAAAACTTGTAGACATAAAATTTCTAGCGCAAAAGTGTTAACGTTTTAAACGTTTTATTTGTTTCTTCAAAGTTAAAGACGTCGATTAAATATATATGCGACTGTCTTTGGTCAGGAATCTTTGCTAAGGCATATGTTTGTACTCGCTGTCTTAAGGTTAGTGTTCTTTGTTCTGAAGGGGGTCTTTCTTTGATATTTCAAGTATGGTTTTGAATCGAATGCATCATATTTTCAAGCTTGAGTCAATTGCAAAACAACAAGCAGCGACCACTGGTTACATTGATGCTGGCTGTTTTCAATCTGGATTTTTTAATTAACGTTAATCATATATGAATGTTGTGTTGCGTACGCTTTTATTTTTTTAACTCGAGGCATCCACGTGACGATGTACAACATTTGCTACCTACATTTCAAACAAAGGCAGTCATACATATACTCTTTCATCATTATATTTCGAATCATATAGTATAGGTTTATCCATACGTGACGTACGTATACTTGATGACTTGGTAGACTTATGCTACAAAGGGAAATCAAACTGTGTCTTTTATAATAAAATATATAAACTATATTTAAATTTCAGGCTGGAAATCAAGCAAATCAATGTATGGATTTTAACAAGAAAAGGGGCTTTGAATTAACTGTTTAAATTTACGCATCGAGGCATCATGTAATACATGTAATATCGAAAGCAGTTGACATCCTATATCTTGACATGAATGGCTATACGGTCCGCATCTGTAAGGGGCCTCGTAGTGTTTTAATATTGATAATTGTGTTACTTATTTTGTATGGATGTGTCTATATTGGAAGGAACGAAAAAGTCATTGAAACCGGCAATATTATCATCAAAAAAGACACTGTGCGAAAACTGACAGGTAGAAGTAATGATTCCCTAAAAGTGAGCAAACAATTCGAGGTTAATAGGGAAAAACTTCCGATTGCGTTAACTTTTAAGGATAACAAATGGACAGACACGGGACTGTGCAAACCATACAAGTCTTTAGCAAACAATGCGCTCTTTCGACTGACGAACTTTGTGACGAATGCTGGAAAGTCTAAAATCTTCGTTCATCCTCCTAGTGACGGTATATCGTCAGTAATAATTCGCAATGGTGCTTTTGAACGGGAAACAATAAATCGTGTGCTCTCCGAGCTAAAGAAGTCATCAGGGGTCAATTTAATCGATATTGGTACGAATGTAGGGCAGCATTGTATAGCAGCATCGCTGATTGGTCGAAAAGTCATCGCCTTGGATGCTTCCTACTTGAACGTTCAACATGTGTGCGCATCTGCAGATTATTCACATAAGGGAGATAATATAACACTCATACACAATGTGGTATCGGACAATCACGCGAAAAAACCGGTGCGTTACGGAGCAAAAGATACAGAATTTGGTACCATACATGTAGATGTCGATGGTATGACTAATGTCTTAAAATCAACATTTAAAGGATCTTTCTACAAAGCAAAAACAATCGAACAAGATTCTGTAAAATTGGATGATTTGTTACTTTTACCGAACATCAAAGATTTCAAAGACGTGTTTATAAAACTTGATGTTGAAGGTCATGAACATAAAGTTTTACTGGGCGGACAATTATTTTTCGATCAGACTAGAATCAGAGGTATAATAATGGAGTGGTATTGGCATAAGTCTCGACCGACAGCGAACATTATAAAGTCTTTCATGAAACAAAGAAACTTTAGACCATATCAAATGCATCCAGTCAAAGACAGGGACTTATCAAATATAAATTATATTTTGTGGCCTCAGGATGTTCTATGGCTGCCTACTCAAACTTTAAAAAATAATTTAACTAAACGTTGATCATATCTGTAATGGTGTTGAAAATATGTACCTCAATGACTATAATTCGTTTGTTGTATTGATATTGCGATGCCTCGTTTAATTTTGACTGTTAACTTAAAGCGTTAAGTGCGGGATTCGGGTGGCTTTGCTTGTCGTAGAATTCTTGCATCGGGCAAGTTCCCAGTCAACAGAGCGACCAATAGGTGACTAAATAGTGGGTGTCTTCTGCATGTGTTGTCTATTCATTATACGGAAATCTTGACCGCCCATTATATTGGGACAATTGTGTGGAGTGTGCCACGCTTTATGTACGTAAAAACTTTCGCTTTGTACCGTCAGGTACCGGTAGTGTACCACATATGCTAATTTCTTATCACTTAACCACCTTTCCTTTTTTTCCAGTGGTGGTAAACACTCAATGTTCCATCTTCATATTTCTCATTATCCTTTCATGTTAATGTGTGTTTCATGTTCATAGCTGGCTTTATAGCGAGCATCGCAGATGCGAGCCCAACGGAATTATGCATGTTTTGAGATGTGCCAGAAATATATATACTGGCGAGAAAACCGGAACACGTGTACTTTAACGGAGCAAAAATATAATAGGCACGGAGCTAGTAAAACAATCATTCTTCTGGGCTTAAAAAAAATACATCATAATCTGTTATGCAAAAAAAAAAAAAAAAAATAGAATTCAAAACCAGTGATAAAGCCCTTATTCATCCACTTGTTTATTTTTACACAGATTTTCATTTAAACGCAAATCGGTCTTTTCCGCTGAGAAACGATTTTCCGGAGATTATTGAGCTATAGCTTTGGGCAACGTGAAATCGCCCAATTGACAAGTCGCACCTAATGCATGATACTGACCAAACCTGACAGAATCCGAAGGTTGTTTTGGTCTGCTGAAGAACCGCGAAATACTCTTACAAGAAAATGACGTCACGGAATCCATAAAGGAATGATTTCGTCCCCGCTAAATGTTGTCCAAGAATGTTACAGGGATTTATTATTTGCACAAATAATTGAATTTTTAATAAGTAGTTATTGATCCCAGATGTTTTAACAACAAATTGTTCAAGTGCATTTGATTTGGGTCAGGCTTTGCTACTATCTAATTGCCTTTTGAAAGTTACCTCTTTACGTTAGACCACAGGGACTTGTTCCCCTCTATCAATATTTTGTTAGAGTCAATGAGCAGTACGAAAAGAACATCAATATTTTGTTAGACTCAACGTGCAGTACGAAAATTAAACCGGTGGTTTTTTTTTCGTACCGCACATTTACTCTAACAAAATATTGATAGAGGGTGGCAAGTCCCTGTGGTTATACCATGGAGCTATGATCTATATCATAACTCCATGGTTAGACTTAGCCGGTCAAGCACATGGATATATTTTTAAAAATACATGTATATATAAATTTTCGATGCTCGCTAAAAAGGCAGGGCCTTAATCATATTAGATAAAATATAAAGTTTTGATAGGGTATAAAACACGAACTCACTCACCTAGTTTTAAACACATACTAAAATTGCAATATAAAGAGAACATATATGGCACCACATAGGACAAAGGTCATACCAATAATATTTATTTTGTTAATACTTTATGAATCTTTATACTAACAATTACAGGCACATTCTTGTCCAAAAATCATTTGGCGTTTGTCGATAAATTAATGGTATAGTATAGAAATCCGGACAGCTTGAAGCTAGGATAGTTGTGCAAATGCTAAGGGATGTTTTCAAGTGCTTATCTGGGAAACAAAAGTAAAAAGACGTCAGACAACTTTCGAGAACGTGTTTGATCTTTGTTAGCTCACCTGACAAGAAGGAATGGTCAGGTAAGCTATTGCCACCACTTGGAGTTCGTTCTCCTTCCGTTAGCTTTTTCAAGCGTTAACTCCTCTGACACCATAAGTCAAATTGCAACCAAACTTGGTACAGTTGTTTATTGACAAAACATAACTTTCGTTTTGATTTTTGATTTGTAAAAAAAAAAATATTGCCGCCATGGCTAAAAATAGAACATAGGGGACAATTGCAGTTTTTTAAAATAACTCAAAAATGGTGACAGATATCAAAATTCTGAAAGGTAGCAAAAGTGTTCAACACCTCAAGATCTACCTGCCCTGAAATGTCCAAGAAGATGTAACAATCCATGTAGGAGTTGTTGCCCCTTTTCTGCATTTTTTTCCAACTTTAGCATTGTTAAGCTCAATATCTTGGAAACTATCAAGGATATTTGAGTAATTTAAATTGCATGATGTTAAGCACATAACGATCAACAAAATTTGTAATAGGGTCAAAGTTGTAGGACCCTTACTTTTAGTTAGTTATGCCCTTATAAATTCAATATGATGGGAGTTTTTTATTGACCCTTTATAGAAGTTATGGTCCCTTAAATGTCTAAATAACTTTTTATGCTTTTGATTTTTAAAATTTTTAACTAATTGATTTCCAGTCCTTAAAGCGTTAAGTTAATCGATCTTGTCAGACGACCCCTTATTAAGCCTATAGACCTTTCAATGTAAAAAAAACTATTGAAGTCAAGTGAGCGATTCAGGTTCCTGGGAGCCTCTTGTTGACGGAAGCATAAGATAACAGTTTTAAAAATCTAGTTTCAAATCAAATACTAACAACACACAAAACGATGGCAATACAAGCAGTATTGAGTGAGTAAGTGAGAGGGTGAGTGAGTGAGGTGGTGTTTTAGACCCCTTGCAACTCTATATCGTTTATTAAAAGGCGATGGATTTGAAAAAGTGAATCAAATGAACATAAAATGATGATGAGAAATGAAATATAGGGTTGGGGTGGAAAAAAATAGCCTATATGGTGTACTAGTTGGCTGTCAACAAAATAGTTGTTTCGTGCATGAAGCGTGGGACTATCCACACACACTGGCACACTATGGTCAGCGGTCAGGGATTCCGTATTATAGACTTGACAACCCCTGCGTGAAAATTTCATGAAACAATTTTCCGGCTCTACCTTGACACCATTTTCGAGAATGGTCTCAAGGATCGATGCTAGTCTTTCGGAAGAGACGAAAAAAGGTTGTCCCGTGTATGTGGAGAGCAAATCCCCATGCATGTTAAAGACCCCTTTGTTGAGTTCGAGAAGAGTAGGCTCAATTGGGGGCGCTACAAAGGCCAAACTCGCAAACTGCTAGCTGGAGAGGAATTCACATAAGCATGGCTTGTTTCCCATCCAGGATAAACAAATATGTTTAAACTGTTACCCCCGCGGACGAGGTCCACCCAATTAAGCTATCTAGGGACCACACTTGGTCGCCCTTTCGGCTGAGCTAACACCCTGGGGATAGTTTGGATTATAGTGTGTGTGCGTGTATGTTTTTGATAAAAATGTGTGCGTTCGTGAGTGCGTACGTACGTAAGTGCGTATGTGTGTCTTATTATATTTGTTGTTTTTTTTGGCATGTTCAGGTAATGTTGAATTCATTATGTCAATGTTCAAAATTTGTCTTTGTTCACCCTGTTGGAATTCTCCTTTGTAACCAGTATTTCATTTGCTTATTGCACTGAAATTAGTAAACTATTTAAACTATTGATTAGTGTTTTAACAGCTTCGATTGTCAAGTTCTACACGGCTGACTGAAAATAAAAAATATATTTTATAAATATTTTATGATTTCAATCGCATTTTTTATCAAGCCAATTGATTTTCATAGTGATCTTTATCATCTGAATGATAATAATAGATCTTAAACACTGCGAAAGTCACGAAACAAGTAATTTACACGGTAGAATTAAGAGAGTCACGGTACTATATATCCATAGGGGTTAGTTTTCTAGGCATGCCAGTTTAAGACAATAAACCTTTTTTTCATTAAACCTCATATAAAGTATAATCTTGTTCTTAGATTAAAACGGATGCAGTAGATTGATTAAGTTTTATTCTGATATATATTCTAAGAGTTGTCAAGTGGCATAATGTTTGCTTTTCTTTTTGTATTTATTAAGTTTATTTTTGGTTTTTCATGCATGCTCAGATATGATGTAATGCACAAATATACTTATGAGTAGTTTTGTTTTTATTCAAGCTTATGTAAAGGATAAAAAAAGGAAAGCTTTAAAATTCATTTTAATTTAATGTATCTGAAACATTATTTCAAACAAAAAATGAGATAGTTGTGACCTTTTTAATGATGAAATGTAAATGAAATGATAAAAAAAGTAGGGTCAGTCATATGGTCAAAAATATACATTGGTTGTAACTGTAACAGACAAAACTGAATTGGTAGGGTCACAAAATTCACTAGTCTGCAGCGGAGAAGACATTTATCCGTAAATGTACCAAGAACGAAGAAATTCCCCATGGCCACACGGGTAACTGAAAAATTAACACAAACAAAAAATGAGATAATTGTGACCTTTTCAATGATCAAATGTAAAAGAAATGATAAAAAGTAGCGTCGGTCATATGGTCAAAAATGTACACGAGTTGTAACTGTAACAGACAAAACTGGATTGTTTTGGTCACAAAATTCACTAGTCTGCAGCAGAGCAGACATTTATCCGTAAATATACCAGGAACGAAGAAAATCCCCATGGCCAAACGGTTAACTGAAAGAAGCAAAGGTGTACCAAAGGGGTTATCAGTATCATAAAACCGTGAAGACAAAGAAAAAACCGGCAGACAAAAAAATCATCACAACAAAACAAACCACATAACAACATAAAACACACACCATAACAACAAAACCGCATTCAGCAACGCGAACTCATGTCGAAACGAGAGTGAACTCAGGTGCTCCGGAAGAGTAAGCAGTTCCTGCTTGCTATAGCACACCCGTCACGTTGCCAAAGATCGATTAAGTGTTGGTCAAATCCGGAAAGGATGACATTACAAAACTCTATGTCAAACCAACATCTGTGCTCATCTGAGAGATAGAAATCCCGTATTTGCATACAAGCACATGATGTCGTCCGTAAAATTTCTTGAGTGACGACAGCAACCTGGGAGCAACGTACCCCTGTGTTAACAATTTGCTTGTCAGCCGTGTAGCTCTATCACGGAAGTCGTACTCCCCACATGCTCTGGAATAACGAATCAATTGTGATACGTAAACTCCATATGCTGGAGCGGACGGAATGTTGCTACACAGAAAGGGAAAGTTAACTATTGGAAAGTTGAAGTCATCACGTTTGTCATAGAGCTTTGTACAAAGCCTCCCTTGTGTGTCAATTTCGAGAAATAGATCCAAATATGAAGCAGACCTCCTAGAATCTGTAGTGTCCTTTACCTCAAGTTCCTTCGGATATATGAGATGTAAATAGTCACCAAATCGAGGATTGTTTAGTGAAAGGACATCATCAATATAACGAAATGTGAGATTGAAGGATAAAGCAAGTTTGTGGTCCTTTTTGTCAAGTGATTGTAAGAAGTCTGCTTCATATGAATGAAGAAACAAATCGGCAAGCAATGGTGCACAATTTGTGCCCATTGGGATACCTATTGTTTGCTGAAAAACACGTCCACCAAACTGTACAAATATGTTGTCGATTAGAAAGTTGAGCATTTCTATTGTTTCATCTTCTGTAAATTTGTTTTTCTTGCTAGACTCTTGGATGACAAAGTAAGTCTTTTTATAACCGACTACCAAATACTTGTACCTGCGTTTTCCATTCTTTTTGATAAAGCTACGTTTAATCAGCTGTGCCAAACGAGATTTTAATTGTGAATATGGAATTGAAGTATATAATGTAGAGAAATCAAACGTTTTGATGATATTACATGATGAAAATGACTTAGAATGGTTAAATACTATGGTTTGTGGATTAGAATTTAGTTTAGTAATATGGACTGGCTAAAACCGGCATATATGAAAGTTGGCACTATTTATTAGGGCATTCTTCGCTCCTTAATAAGTTGAGTGTCGGCGCAATAGATCGGCATCTGGAACCCCGAAGAGACTTTCCCCTAAAATTTTCACATTATAACAGTTTATATCAACACTTACATTCTAGGATGCGAAAGTCTCATAGTCTCATAGTTTTCACCTTTTCTGTCTGTCCTTTTTTATAGTGACCGCTAAAATCAACAAAAGTGCTCAAAAGGCAGATAAAAATGCACAAACTTAAATGTAACTTTAATTGAACGTTTCATATAATGTACTATAGACCATATTAAGTGCAATCATTAGCGCAATTCGTACTTCTTTCATTGTATTACGTTTCATTTATAGTCTTATTTGTTTTTAACCTTGCTTTTGTTCTGGTTTTATGCTAAATACATGTAGTAAGTGTTAACTTGACACAAACAAAACCTAACCTCGCCCCTCCAAATAAAATGCAGGTTATAGATCAAGACCAAACGTCTGACTTTGTGGCATTATCTACAAATGTATGTTCATAACGATAGCGTTTGAACGATTGCCTAGGGTTATCTGCAGAAGA
Organism: Arcuatula senhousia; assembly: GCA_963971305.1. Lineage (NCBI taxonomy): Eukaryota > Metazoa > Mollusca > Bivalvia > Mytilida > Mytilidae > Arcuatula > Arcuatula senhousia. The sequence continues at coordinate 19,525,620 of OZ020315.1, forward strand.
TTCGTCACTAAAGGATGCTCGTTGGTCAAGCTTTTGGTATTTTTATTATTTTTTTGAATTTTCAGGGTTTTGCATTTTTTAAATAAAGGGGTTAAATAGTTTTCCCACGCCCCCTCTCTTCTTTTGATCAATGTCTTAAATATATTATAAAGAAGTGGTAAACAAAGTTTAATCGAATCTTATTTGTTACGTTTAACAGCTAAATATTGTAATGCTAAACATATGAAAAAGTCAGATAAAATCTTTCCCCGCCAAAATTTTAACGTCTGTTATCTTGAAACAGAGTTCATGAACCTATCATTTTTTGCTTATTTAATACCTTTACCTATTATATTTTTATCTAAAGCATAAAATTCTGTTTATTTTCATATGTAGTAGCGAACATCCTTAACTTGATATTCCATTCCTTGTGTGAAAAAAATATCTAGTTTACCTCCTTAATCACCTGGGTCACAAACTTCACTCGCTTTAAATTGTTTTCAAAATGGCGAGTTTGTTACCAATTTTAAGATGTAGGTAACCATCCCAGTTTGAGTTAGAGTTCGAGTTACGATTTGACTTCGAGTTGAAATTCGAGCTTACTCGAAACAGTGACTTTCATGGAAGTAATCGAGTTACGACTCAAGTTAGAGTTCGAGTTACAAAATCGAGTTTGAGTTAAGAGTTCCAACAATTACTTTTAACCGTTGATAGATTGTCGGCAATATAACAGGTCGGCGAATGGTGACACTATGCATTATAGTCTGGCAGATCCATAAAGAACATATAACAAAACCCTATCATAAACTAACATCTGTACTCATCTTAGATAGGGCTTTTCCTGCTTTACCCTTATCTTCCCGTCCGTTATTTCGTTCGTTTTCCCGTAAGGTTTAACGCAACTATATGACGTAGATGTCTTTTTTATTTGTGTATATAGCTTTATCCTATGTATGCCACCTGTTATACTCTACTGAATATTTATGTTTTTAGTACTATTTACGCAGAGCATAATTTTGGAAGCTCACAGATATGATTGTTTTTCCGTTAAAATACTTGAATTAAGAAAACAATCGAACAGTAACTGTGTTAGATTTTTGGTGTCAGAATCAATTAAAGCCTTTTAATAGATATCCAACTTTGTTTAAGAAGAAAAAAATGAACATGTAAAATATTTTTCCATTGTACAGAATAACATGTCGTTTGTTCTGTAATATCATTAAAAATATGCATCAGTATCTTCTTATTTCGAAGTCGATTGCTCGTTACATGCAGCAGTGTTCCGAATCTAAATGATAAAGAAAGTGCGCTAACATAAATATTCAACTCGTTTTGTAACTCGAACTCGAATCGTAACTCTAACTCGAACTCGAGTCGTAACTCAATTATTGCCATCAAAATCAATGTTTCGAATTGGCTGAAAAATGTATCCCGAACTCGAGTCCTAACTCGAATTTTAACTCGAACTCGAATCATACTCGAACTCAACTCAAACTCTGACTCGAACTCGATGATTACCTACACCCTGTTAACTGTATGTTAAGTTGAAGACTAAACAAGAGGTGGGAAAGGCTCGAGAAGAATACCTTCCACCAAAAAATAACAGCAAGATGAACATTCATTATGAACTTGTAAAATGAAACTATATTATATCAGTCAGCAAATTTAAAACAAATGGTAGATTAAACAAGGTTAAGGACACAAACATATACATGTACATGACATGTATTCTCAATTTTACAATAAACTTGATCTCGATTTTTTATCATAAGCTTTATGGCCGAATTGATTAAATAGTGTGTAAAATGATTCAATTTGTCAAATCCTTTCCTCTGATTAAAAGTATCAGATAAGAAGGTTATATAATACTTCATGTGCGATATCATTATTTATAAAAAAAAAGTTGCTTTAATAATGTACAACCTATAATAGAAAATAATGAGATGTGGAATAAGTGTAGGCGAGACCGCTCACGTAACAAGCAGTAATTTATATATAAAAAAAACAATGGAAAACAGACAGTATCGCGCATCCGGACGGATCATCATTTCGAGAAGCCCATGTACGGTAAAAGAATGATGATCTAAAATTTAAATGGTATAAAAAGGAACAATTGCTCATTATAGATCGTTTTGGTCCAATGTCTCGGAGACACTATCTTATTGTACATGTTATAATAGTGCACAATCCGTTAAAGGATGCTCGCTAGTCTGGTTTTGGGGTTTTTGGCATTTTATTCCAGTCATCTGGTTTTTACCATCAAAATTGGGTCATTTTTTAACCACAAACCCCCTATTTTCCTTTTTCTTCAAAATATATCATAAACAAGTGATGCTCAAAGTTTTTTTTCAAATCTTATTCTGAATCTGTCGTCGGTTTAACTATGAGAGTTGGTCATGGATTTGGGGTTGTTTTTACCTTGACACTTTCATAATTGTTAACACACGTTTCTGCATAGCTAGGTCCCTTCTCTGAATTTGAACTTTATACAGTGATTCTTTATGAAGAATAAGTGATTTGTGTTCATTATACAGTAATGACCACAAGTGCCGTTAGCACTTAGGAAAGACTTACAGCAAAAACTTCAATATGTTTTAAACAAACTTGATCCTGATGATCAGAAATAAGTTTACTAACTGGACAACAATTTTTCAATCAGAACAGAATAAGAGTTATTATAATTTAATGGTTCTAGCAGGAGCAATCAGTGCAGTGAAAAGCAATCAACACGCGAAACGTCTTTGTGCATCCTTTTCGGAATTTTAGTTTCAAACTTTTCTTTGTTATCAGTATTTTTTGTGCTTGTTCTGCATATTAGTAAATTATTAAGACTATTGATCAGTGTTCAGCATCTTCAGTTGTCAAGTTTCACAAGGTTTACTGAAAAAAAATGAAAATATATTATAAATATTTGATGATTTCGGTCGCAATTTTTAAACAAGTCAATTGATTATGAATGATCTTTATCATCTTAATGATAAAAATAGATCTTAAACACTGTGAAAGCCACGATACAAGACATTTACATGGTAGAATTGAGAGAGTCACGATACTATATATTCACAGGGGAAAGTTAATTGTAGCTTTCTAGGCATGCCAGATTACGACAATACATGTATCCATTTACCTTCATATAAAATTCACCTATAGAGTCCTTTTAATAAACATCATCAAACGCATAATCTTGTCCCTGGTATAAGATGGGTAAGTTTCATTCTGATATATATTCTTAGAGTTGTTAAGTGTCATAATCTTTGCTTTTCTTTTTGTATTGGTTTATTTTTGGTTTTTCATGCATGCTAGGATATGATGTAATGCACAAGTATAGACTTATGACTCTAGTTTTGTTTTTATTCAAGCTTATGTAAATGATGAAAAGAGAAAGCTTTAAAATTCATTTTAATTCAATCTAACTGAAGGAGAATCATAAACTTTCTGGTTTATTTTCACTTATTTGGGGGGATACGTTAATACTTTTCATTCTTTTCTCTGTTTCAAGTTTTGGGTTTTTGGAACAAACATTTTTTATGTCTTTCATAAACTTGAATTTCAACTTGTATACTTATAAGAGAGATACTTCGTTATGTTAGGGTCAGGGGATCAACAGTCAGTGTCAAAGCAGAAAAATATAAGAGATCTCTCTTATTAAAATCTAGGTCTCACAAACTTTTCAAAGTATCTTACAGTAGACTTTCGGGCATCAGCAACGTAAAACGTTTTGGGTGATGCTTATCATTTCTGTGTGTTCAATAATGTTGTGTTGTTTTTTTCATTGTGATGGTTTTATTTAGTCTACCGATTTTGTCTTTGTCTTTTCGGTATAATGATATTTGATTACACCTTTGGTACACCTTTTCTTCTGAAATATTTTATTATCAACTTAAAACACACTCAGAGACATTTGAAATATGACATGATTTAATTAAATAAATTCTATTTGATCTTTTTGAACAATATTAAACACCAGGCCCTTTGTCATGCTATAAAATCTTTAATACAGAATCTGTATTACAATAAACATATAGTTTGTATAACTTCTTCAAACAAATGAAACTTTATATTACTACATGTAGGCCACGGACAGCATGTAAGAGACCAATACATATCTAATCATGTTTAATATGTCAAAGGGACCTGATCAATTGACCAAGATAGTATGTGTGTATGATAATTTGTGAAAATGTTTTCATTTTTGATTATTTATAATAGCAGAATATACTTTTCTGTATATATTAATTTTCTAATGTTTGAAATAACTAATTACAGGATACGAAACGCTTTAACATTAAATTGACTGTGTTTAAGTCATGTTTTTAAGTCACGACAGTGAAAATTTCTTTGAAACATGGTAAATAATTTACTTAGATTCTATATTTTAAGAAAGCTGTAGTTCGCAATTTCTGGGATTTTCTTCTTGGAAGTAAAAAAGGCGAAAGTGCCTAAGAAGTAAATTATAATTGCGGGTAATTCATTTTTATTTGATTTGAAATTCTGATTGAAAGCCAAAGGTGAGTTAATTTTTTCCACTTTAATGCAAATAAAAAATATAATGAGATAATTACAGATGTATGATGTTTTTACTGTTGAAGTGTAAATAAAATGATGTAAAAAATTAGTCACAACGTCGAAATGTACATGAATTTGGTCTGCAACAGAAAATCAAAGCAATAAAAAGGCAAGCGAAATATATAAGTACTAACATAGAACAATATGTTGGTTCTTTTTGAATATATTATTGCTAAAGATATTCACAAAATGATTTATGTGGGCGAGGAGGTGTGTTTTGCAAATGTGTTTAAAGTAAATGGACACTCTCGTGACACCCCCCCCCTTGACACAGAAGAATACTCAACGATATATAATCATATTTTAAGTACCACTTTTTATAAGAATCATGCAAAGAGCGATTCATGGGTGGAAAGCCTACACCAATTTATTTTTGATGTGTTACTCCTACTAGCACCCTGCTTTGATCTTTCGTGCTCTTTTTCCAAACGAGCCTTGGTCCTGAGAGAAAAAAAATATATAGAATGCATTGGAAAAATGTAAGAAAGGGAGATAACCCTTAAAATTGTCGATAATTTCAATAGAAACCATTGTAACAAAATGGCAAGATTTCTCCCAGGACCAGACAGTTATGAGCAAATTGTTATTTATTTCTTATTTTATATACTTTGAACTTTCTTTTGTTAAAAATAAACCACTGTAGCCTTTTTATCGATGAACCACTTTCCTTCAATTTTACATGATTCTTAGGTGGACTGCTACTTAAATAAAAGTAATATAAACATTTGGGTGTACATGCATTGTATTGAACACCACATCGATAAAATGAACTAGACCAGCATAATCCTCATCAATGTGTATTTTATGAACGAACCAGAAAGGAACCTAGCATAAACCAATGATATAACAGAAATATACACCTGGAAAAAAGTTAAGCACCCCACGATTTTTTAAAATCATACATTTTCAAAACACTTTTTAACCATTAATTAACTGATCGTCTTTGTTTGTATTGCAAACTTAAATATGCACTGTTAAGCACAATTTAACATGTTTGTAACAAACGAAAAGACATTGTTTTATGTACATAACACGACATTGCAAAAAAGATGGCTTTTGTACATAAACAAGGTCTCCGCAAAGTATCGTCCCTTGAAGCTCGAAACTTTTAATTTATTGTCAAATCGCACTCGAAAAGGTAAATTATAATTAAAAGATTGATACTGTATCGTCAAAGAGTCAATTTCGAGTATGTCCACCATTAGCACGAATGACTATTGGAATCCTTGTTTTTTTTACTACCAGTTTGGCGTCTTATTTCCTAAAGTACCATATTGAAGAATTAAAACTGACCAAACTCATGAAAATAAGAAATTATTTCAAATCATCGAAAAGCACAAAAAGTGTAGGGGTGTTTAACTTTTTTCCAGATGTATATGAAAAGGTGGAGTGCACGACTAATCTAGTGACAGATAAATATTCATATATACTCACTCAAAAAAGTTACGCAACAATACAAAATTTCCCTATATATTTTAAATAAACATACCTAAAATTATTTTTGTATTTCAAAGCCATTTCTTAACCGATTTAATCAAATAAAAACCAAGAGAACGAGAAATGATTGAAAATTATTTTTATGATTTTAGAAAAATCGTCACTTCACCGGTTTTTAAGATATCACAAGTAGAAATCAACTGTTAATTTTATGCGTCAGCAACCCGTTTATATCAACCAACATTTTCCGTGGAAAAACATTGGTTATTTTCTACTCGCGTTCTATCAAAATCCGTAACAGTTAGGATTTTGCACAAATAAAAATAAACTTCACTTGTTTCTCTTTTTCATGGTTTTTATTTGATAAAAATTGATTGAAAAACGGCTTGGCAATATCAATTTATAATAAGGAAGGTTTACTTAAAACATATAGGGAAATTTTCCACTGTTGCGTAACTTTTTTAAGAGAGTATATGTTCTGGTGCCCATCATTAAATTACAAATACCAAAACGCGGGTATAAACGGTTAATTTGGATTAGAATAATTTGTTTTGTAAATTGCAAAGGAATTAATAAAACTTGTTATGTGTCGTTTAAAAATGGAGATATATAAAATGTGTTTCATTTAAAGATAATTGATCCTATTTGAAAAGTAATATAGAAAATAAAGAATACAGTAAGCAGATTACTCCGTCTTGACTAAATGAAAAACGGGAAAACCAGCAGTAACATTATGACTTCATAAGGCAGCTAACGCTTGCTTAAAATGATTGTTGAGGTCGAACAATTCACTCATCTGCAGCGGATCAGAGACATTTGCCCATACATGTGCCATGGACACACGGGGAACTACGAAGGTTTGTGGAACAGTATTTACATGTATTTAAGTAATATTGACTTGCCGAACCTGGCATTTAAGAAAGTGCATTTACACTATTTACTAACATCCGAGTAGCCCCGTTGGCAAAGCGGCCTTACGAAAGACAGCAAAGGCATTCGGCGCACTCTAATAGGTTAAGTGTAGACGCAAAAATACATTTGCAACAACAAGGCTTTCCCTATAGATTTTTCCTATTCAGACAGTTTTTATATATGTTAGCATTTACATTCGAGGATGGGGAAGCCTCATAGTCGTCACATTGTCCGCCCGTCTGTTTGTCTATGTTTTTAATGAATGCTAGAATTTAACCAAAGCCCCTGATGTGCTATAGAGGCTGTTCAATGAAAATGCTTGAACTGGTATGAATGGTATTGTTAACAGATGTAACTGTAATGAAACATTTCATATAATAAAATATATATACCATTATTACCAATGCAGATCATAAGTGCAATTCGTATTTTTTTTTGGTTCAATTTCTAGTCTAATTTGCCTTAACCTTGCTTTGTTCTGATTATATGCTATTTACATGTAGTAAGTGTTTACGTGACACAAACAAAACCGGAGTGAACCTAACCTTGCCCCTCCAAGACAAATGTAGGTCATAGATCTCGACCAAATGTCTGCCTGAAATTATGGCATTATCTATGGTCATCACGATAACGTTTGCAGGTTTCCCAAATATCTGACTTTGTAGCATTATCAATGTTCATAACTATAACGTTTGCAGGATCTTCGGAATATTCGTCACTTAATTTTATTTTTCCATTTATGGTTCCCGGGGCACACGTACTTTATGGCATTATCATTGTTCATAACTATAAAGTTTGCAGAATTCCCTAAGTTGATCTTCAGAAGGTTCGTCACTTAACATTTATTTTCAATTCCTGGAGTGGAAAATGTCTAGTCTACTTCCTTTGATCACTTGGGTCACATATTTCACTCGCTTTGTTAGCAAAAAGGCAAATTTGTGACCAACTGTATGTTAAGTTGAAGGTGCATACAAGGTTAATCAAGAGGTTTTAAAAAGGCCCAAGAGGAATACCCCCCCCCCCTTTTTCCAAAAAGATAGATAAATATATTGTTAAATGAACATACATTGTGTACTTGAAAAAAAATGCATTAGTCAGCAGTTTCAGACAAATAGTAGATTGAACAAGTTTAAGGACATGAGTATATACATGTACATGCATTCTCAATTTTACAATATATATTACCTCGATTTTTTATCATAAGCGCTATGACCGAATTGATAAGATTGTTTGAACTATGATATAATTTGTCGAATCCTTTCGTCTGATTAAAAGTATCAGATAATAAGGTTATATAATACTGCGATAAACAGAAAGTTGATTTAATGATGTACAACCTATATACAGTATTTTAAATGTCTCTACAGACCTATATCTGGGTAAAGTCACGATGTTATGCTCCCGAGTCAGACAGTTTTGTGCATTCGGTCGGAGCATCATATCGAGAAGCCTTGGAAGGTAAAAGAATGATTCAATTTATCTGTATTTTGAATGAAAAAAGAAGCTATCTCTTAGTTATATATCTTTTTGGTTAAATGTCTAGCAAATACTATCTATAAATACGCGTTTTATAAGAAGTAAAGGAAGAAAGTAAAGGAATGGCTAAGTGTCGTCCCGTCGGCCAAAAACATGAAGAGATTTATTCGTATGCTGATCATATGCATTCTGAAAACGCATTGTTGATGTTTTAAGATATTACAATTCTACTACCCCATGAGCGTCATAGTGATGGCTTTCCCTTTTAGCTCATCTGGTAAAACGCCATGTGAGCTAACATCACTTGGCGCCAGTGTTAGGTATATAGGTTAAACCTTCTTTTCTAAAACCACCAGTCCTTATCCAAGCAGCCAAACTTGGTATGGTTGTTTTCGGATATCTTGCACAAACTATCGTTTGATTTTCTTTGTATTCCAGGAAAAACATGGGATTCGTTGCTAAAACAGAACATAACAGATATGATAACATTTGAGGATCAAAAGATTGAAGAAATATAACATACAAAATTATAGGATTAGATAAAAAAAATCTTATGGATCTGATGCTCTTCCGAATCGAGAGTTGGCCAAAAGTCATCTGTATTTAACATGTTTAAGACCAGGTTAGCGATTCATGTTACTGTGTGTTAAGGCTAAGATTTACATTACATATGATGATTTGAGCTTTCGGCGTGTCTTATATGGTCGATGTGCATAATGTATCGATGTATTAATGCTTATTCGGATGTTTCTAGTTAACCCAAACATTTATTCTCCTATGCTTGTTTTACCAACATTATTATTACTTTGGTGTTGCGCTCGCAAAAAACAAAACATTGTTTTATTAGTTTTGTGTTTGCTGGAAATTTTTTTTCTCACAGTTGATCAAATCCCAGGCATCCATTCTTCTTAACGAGTGAGTGAGTGAGTTGTTGGTGTTTTACACCTTTGTAACGCTGCAATGCTATATAGGTTATTTTTAAAAAGAAGATGAACATGAAAAGGATGATAAAATGAACATGAAATGATGTTGACAAATGAAATATGGGGATGGGGTGGGAAACAAAGGAACAGTTAATTTTGAATAACAACAGGAAAAGGGGAGAGGTGGGTAGGAGCTGAAAATTTAGCCTATCTGGTGCACTACTTGGCGGTCCACAAAGGGGTCTTCTACGTGCATGAAGCGTGGCACTCTCCACACACGTTAGCCCGCTATGGACAGCGGTCAGGGTTTCCGTATTATAGACCTGAAAACCCCCTCGGACGTGGACCACCCTATTCCGCCACCTAGGGTACAAACTTGGTCGCTCTGTGGGCTGAGCACTGACCCGACGTCAGAATCTCAAGACCCTTCATCGCCTCTTACGACAAACTAGGTTCTGCTGCGGACCTATCCACCACCCGGGCCCCGCATGGGACTACTAAACGAAATGTTGTTGCCCTTTACTAGAGTATTTTTTCATGTGTTTTCTGGTATAATTATTCAGGCATTTCAACCTTGAACAAACGATATGTCGGTGTAATGCCTTCTATGTGCTCTGTACACTTAATACGCGCAGTGCATAACCAACTTTTCTATTTCTTTTTTTTTTTTGGAGTAAAATCCGGTTTAAGCCACTTCGGCCTTTTATGTAAAATGTACAAATATTCTAACAAATACATTTAGAATATGACATCCGTTTTATTTTAATAAAAAAATGAAGATTTAATTGAAGAATTAAATATCATAGTGGATTTTTTAATCATGATGAAGGAGTTGTTAGCATGCTCTTATTTTCCATCGATCTCGCATTGTGAATTTAAAAGGAGGTATTTTAATATGTATTGTATAGTTTGAAAATCAATTTTGTCCGTTATGATATTGAATTTTGAATATATTTATTGAATTATTAAACGGGCACCCGCAGAATATGTAGACTAAGTCTACCAACTTCACGTTCTAAAAATTATATCTAGAAAAAGTGAGTATGATATATACATGGAGAGAGAAATCTCAGTGATTTCTTAATATACTAGGTTTTATCATAAAAATATAACTATCGGAAGTTTCAAATGTTGACTGATTTCGGAATTGTTGTAAGTGTTGTACAGTAATTCAAAACAGTAGTACATATCAGGTCTGGAACTTTTATTTTAAATGTTTGATTTTTTTTATACAGCAGAAACTGCACGTATTTTTTCTACAATATGTGCAATAAATCACCATGAACCTTGGATATTTCGCATTCGGGGACATTTATCATGTTTATAGCTAACGTTCAAACAGATATAAATGTGTAAACTGCAATTGATCTATTCACACAAAACCATAGTGGTCATAGCTTTACATAAAATTTAAACCCGAATAGAAAAAAAAATATACAGAGGGTAGCTAAATTGTACCGTCAATACATTCAAAATATTTCTGACAACTCTCCTTCTCTAAGTTTTAATAACTGTTTAATTAAGGATGTAAGCCTTAATATCTTCAGTTGTAGTTGGATTCAGAATTTTTATTAGTTTTTCAGTTTCATTTAAAATACTTTACATGATAAAATTAATTTGTCCACATCATTGTGCTTCTATGTGTTGTATTTGTACTATTGATATTTCATAAGTTCAATATTTGTTTGAACCTTCTGATGCAGCTTTAAACCCGAAGAATTCATTTCCATAGTCTATGGCAAGTAATGTGTTGCAAAATTTTATATATAGTAACTTTTAAATTCATTATTTTCTATAAATATGTAAGATTTTTTATTAATATGGAAGATTTTTTATTGATATGGAAGATTTTTTTTATTAATATGGAAGATTTTTTCATTAATATGGAAGATATTTTTATTGATATGTAAGATTTTTTGTTAATATGGAAGATTTTCTTATTAATATGTAAGATTTTTTATTAATATGTAAGATTTTTTATTTAATATGTAAGATTTTTTTATTAATATGGAAGATTTTTTTATTAATATGGAAGATTTTTTATTAATATGGAAGACTTTTTCATTGATATGAAAGACCTTTTCATTAATATGGAAGGTTTTTGATATTAATATGGAAGCCTTTTTGATTAATATGGAAGGTTTTTCGATATCTGGCTTTTGATTCTCTCTGCGTTCGAATTGTATACTGCTGACAATTTATCCGGCCAAGTGCAATTAGGTTGTTCGACATGTTATGTTTGTGCATATCTCTCACCTTAAAACGTTGTGCACAAGGTACATTTATAACATTTCATCCGGTTTAACCACTTACGTGTTTCCTTTAAGACAACCTTATCATTGTGTACATACATGCACAAACACTTGATCTTGTATTGTAAGTTTTTTCTGTCAGTTTAAATGACACTTTTATTATTGTATTATGTCACAGCCGACAAATCAAATGGGTCTGTCAAAATATTAAAAATTTAAAGGTATTTACATATTGAATTGTCCTACGAACACTGGTGGAATATATGTATATGTATATTTGCATGTTCTACAAAAGGTCAGTACTATCATGTTATAATTATTGAAACGTAATAATAAGGGATTGATTTCCTTAATTTTACAATATACATGCATCGACATGCAAGTTTCAATTTTATAGTACAGCCGTAGGTTTTTCAATTGTGATTTTTTAAATTGCCGTTTCTTTAATGTTGGTTGTGTCGCGTACATTTATTCCACATCTCTTTATCGTCTATTTGTTGTAAAATACAATAGCAAAACGGGTATAAAACGGTGAATTTGGTTATGCTGTATATCGATATTTCAAAGAGTAACCTCTCATCAGCTGAGCATTTGAATCCAAACATTTGAATCAACAACGGTTTATAATTACCTATAGCCGGTCTTATTGAATATGAAACGTGTCAAATCAAGAGTTCTTTCGTCGTGTTCGTGGACAATATCCTGGCGGTGCTTGGCATTCTTTTGAGTTTTCATTTCAAATTGTTTTTGTGAAAAATCTTGTTACATTAATTTAGGTGTCAAAATTTAAATTGAAAGATATATATTTTACTGTTATTCCATCCACTTGATTGATAAATTTTATTTTTCTATTTCAATGCTTGTAGAAATGCCATGACGCGTGGTCAAAAACGTCTTAAACAATTGATATTTTATTAAAATATTGTTGTTAAGGACAAATAAGGAACAAATTATCAATCAGTTACATGTATGTCTCTCGTTCTCAACTGTACACGTACCACCATGACATATATATATGTCAGGTTAATCTTAAGTTTAAAATTTAACTTCTTTATTTAGTATTTAAATGAATAGAATAGTGTTTTAATAGATCTTGGTTTACATACAGAATAACCTTAAGTCGGTAATGAGCTTAATTTCTATTAAAAATGTCTACTGTAAACTTCTTAATTATAATACTACAGTGGTAGTTAAAAAGAGCGCTGAAACAACATTTATTTTTGAAAGGTATACATCCGGCCGGGGGTATACATGTCGAGACAAGACATATTTTTCTTTGTTAGCATTATTTAAAATGACAAAAGTCCTTCTCCGCTTGGAATCCTTTTTTTTTCTTAAACTCTGCAGCAAAAATATTTTTTTCATAAAACACCAGATTCAAAATATCCAAGCCCCCTTTCAAGTCGTATGTAAATGATCACTTTGTGTAAATAATCCGTACCTCAATATTCACAAAATTTTAGCAAAGAAGCTTTGAATTCTAGTTTAGGTCTAAAACACAAGTATTTTACTTCCGGAGTAAAATCTACACTTGAACATCAAACACATATGATCAAACAACTGTTTATAAGTATATCGTGTATTTGAATTCAATTGACAGTTTGAACCATTTTGCACTTCAAGGCACATATTTACATGATATGCATGAAGCTACCTGAGGTTTAAATCTAAACGAAGGCATTCGTCCATAACTTGCATCATTGTAAAACGTCTTTGACACACTATCGACTATATGTGTGCTTTTGTCATATCATAGACATATATGTCTATGGTCATATATATTACATTTTAATTACCATATACATAATGTATATCTTTTTAAAGTACAATAATGTGTAAATGTGGGGAATAAAATTACTTACTTTTCACCACATAATTTGTCTTGGATAATATACGTATAGACTTGTACAACTAGGAGAAATAAAATTGTCTACGACATTAAAATTTATGAATATCTAATTTCAGACTGTGACACAAGGTATGGATGACAATTTGAATACAAAATAAGAAGTGAAGTTTTTGAAAGGAATGCTGGATATTTAAAACCGTGGATTCTTTTTACTCACTGATATGTATAAATATGTGAACTCCGTCTGCAAGTGGCGTACTAACTTCGTAACCCTCATAATTCTGTTACTTGTCTTGTATGGATTTCTCTATAATGGAAGGACCGAAAAGTTCATAGAAATTAACAAAAGTGCAGCTGAACCTGAAACTGTTGGAATACTGACAGCTAAAGGATATCATTCATTAAAGATAGACAATAATGATGTAAAATCTGAGGCTGTTGGAATACGAACTGATTCATTTAAAGTGAGAAAACCGTTCGAGTTTCCCGGAGACCAACTTCCAGTTGCATTTACCTATAAAGATAACAAATGGACAGACTCAGGATTGTGCAAACCATACAAGTCGTTTGCAGACAATAAGTTATTTCGACTGGCGAATTTTGTGACGAATGCTGGAAAGTCTAAAATCGTCGTGCACCCTCCTAGTGACGGAATATCGTCAATAATAATTCGCTATGGTGCCTTTGAACAACAAACGATAAACCGTGTGCTTTCCGAACTTAAAAAGTCACCAGGGGCTAATCTGATCGATATTGGTACCAATGTCGGACAGCATTGTATTGCGGCTTCGCTGATTGGTAGAAAAGTTATCGCTTTGGATGCCTCTTCCTCAAACATTCAACATGTATGCGCATCTGCAGATTTTTTACACAAGGGAAGTAATATAACACTCGTCCATAATGTGGTATCGGCTGAACACGCAAAAATGCCGGTGCGCTACGGAGCAAAAGATACCGAATTTGGTACAATTCATGTCGATGTTGACGATATGACATCAGTTTTAGCGTCCAAATTCAAACGATCTTTCTACAAGCCAAATACAAGTGAACAAGATTCTGTTAAATTAGATGATTTGTTGCTTTTACCGAACATAAAAGATTTTAAAGATGTTTTCATAAAACTTGATGTTGAGGGACATGAGCATAAAGTATTACTAGGTGGACAATTATTTTTTAACCAAACAATGATAAGAGGTGTTTTGATGGAATGGTATTGGCACAAGACGAGACAAACTGCGGAAATTATAAAGTCTTTTATGAAACAAAGAAACTTCAGACCATACCAAATGCATCCAGTCAAAGACCGGGACTTGTCAAATACAAATTCTAACTCCTGGCCTCAAGACGTTTTATGGCTTCCAAATAAATGATAAAACGAGCACATCTTATTTACTAAGATGGAATTGTGATATTACCCTCAAGTGTTCATTTTAAGTTAGAGGTTCTAGAATTTTGACAACGTTTATTTTTATATATAGTTGTTTTGATCTTACAAGTATACTTTTGCATTTGGTGTGTCTTAGTTTTGAAATTTAAATCCCCATATAGTATATTTCATTTACTTTTTTATGTTGTCATTTTTAAAAAAATATATACAATAGGGCAACAGATTGCATTGTGTTCTATTCAAACTTAAGGTTATTTGTTATGTATAAAATCAGAGAATAAAGGTAACAACAAAAACTACCCAACTTGTAGGATAAAGAAAAAAAACAAGAAAGACACATCGAAGAAGTTGAAGATCGAAATGCGTATTTCTATAAAAGACTCACCATATACTCTCTTTTATCGGTCCCCCAAATTGTGACTAAAATTTCCATGTGGTGTCACCGGTTCAACGGTAACTGGAACACTGGCAGTGATGTGTCATGGGCTGGACAACATACTCCACACAGCGTGTCTTGTTCAACAGTCGCTGCACAGTGTTCTATCCTATCCATGACTATACTCTTATCATCACCTTCTTCTTCTGTATTACCAACCCAACCCTTCTTAATCAAAAGAAAAAGCTTTCGAAAAGTAAGAAATAAATACGTGTCCATACAAAGTTTATTTCTCTTTTTCGTTTAAAAACTTACGTTACTGCTGGATATCTTAGAACTATTTATCATACACGTTTTACTCTATTAAAGGTCTAATTTGCGGTTTTTTTTCAGTTAAATGTTTTCAGATTGTTTTTTTTTAATGACAAGAGAGACAATAGCTGTGTCCATTCATTTCCCTTTCATTTGTCACATGAGGAATTAATGTTTCTACACAAGTCTAAATGTTTGTCTACATAATTTAATAACTTTCAAAGTACAGTCTGCTCTGAGATTAAAAAGAATTCTCTATATAATGTAACTCGGTCTTTAATTTCTTAGAAGAATCAATGATCATGATCCCTTCCTTGTAAGTGGTCAAAATGTTTGCCGGGTATATTTGTTTTGACGATTTTCTGGCTGTTTATTGATCACCTGAGGTTTGAGCCAGGAGAGACGTAGGAACGATAACTCAGTAGAAGAGAATGCCTGTCTGTATGTTGATCACCTGAGGTTTGAGCTCCTGTCTGACTGTCAGTCTATATTGTCATTTAATAAGCTTCAAAATACTAGTATTGCACACTTGAGACTTTGTCATAAAACTTGTCAATTTAATGTAAATCGGCAGACGAGCGAGC